>OZ004723.1:491654-524154 GCA_963924515.1 Vespertilio murinus
GGGATGCATTCAGAGATCACCCTCATCTGGCTGCTCTATGTATAGATATAGATATAGATATAGATATAGATATAGATATATAGATATATAGATATATAGATATATATAGATAGATATAGATAGATATAGATAGATATAGATATAGATGTTATAATATAGATGTAGATATATAGATATAGATGTAGATATTGATATAGATAATATAGATATAAATATGAATATAGATAGATATACAAATAGACATAGACGTAGACGTAGACGTAGACGTAGACGTAGACGTAGACGTAGATATACATATACATATACATATACATATACATATACATATACATATACATATACATATACATATAGATACGGATACGGATACGGATATGGATATAGATATACGCAAGGACATAGACATAGACGTAGATTAGATATAGACATAGACATATATATAGATATATATGTAGATGTAGATATAGATAAAGATATAGATATAGATATAGACCTAGACATAGACCTAGACATAGACATAGACATAGGCATAGATATAGATATAGATATAGATATAGATATAGATATAGATATAAAGACATAGACATAGATATAGATTAGATGTAGATATAGACATGGACATAGACATAGACAAAGATTAGATATAGATATAGACATAGACATAGACAGAGACATAGACATATAGATATAGATAGATATGGATATGGATATGAATATGGATATGGATATAGATATAGATATATAGATGGAAATCAGAGCTTCACAACTGAAAGTCAGTTGGTCCTGGGAGTCAGCCTTGGACCTGGGAGTCTTCAGCCTGGAACCTGGGTCCCAGAGCCTGGAATGTTGGCCATGCTCAGGCCAGAGCTGCCTGTTGTCGTGGAAACGGTGACCTTTGTGTCCCAACAATGGCATCCCAACCCCACCCCCACCCCGCCGGGCTGCATGGCCCCCCTCCCCCGGCCTGTGCTTCCTGCTCCCCCAGGTCATCTGTGTCCTTCTGCCCAGGGTGTGCAGCTGGCTTAGGGGGTGGGGATCAGGGAGGGGGTCGGGAGAGCAGATTTTGTAGGTGAACAAAGACACGTCTAGGATCCCACCTGACCTCTGCTGAATTGTCTCGGGGTGACAGCCCGCCCACCCCGGCCCCCACCCCGGCCCCAAAAAGCTGAGGGAAAGGGAGGTTCCTCTCCATTGTCACAGAGAGGGCTCGTTGGTATAAAAGGGCTACGAACACTGAATTAAATTGATAAGCATCCCGATCCATGGCATCAGATCCCCTTTTGTGGGTTTATAAAAAATCCATCTGGAGGCCGAAACCATCTGGCTCAGTGCATAGAGCGCTGGCGTGCGGACACAAGGGTCCCGGGTTCGATTCCCTGTTAAGGGCATGGACTTGGGTGGTGGGCTCATTCCCAATGAGGGGCGTGGAGGAGGCAGCTGTTTACTGATTATATCTTATCTTGGATGTTTCTCTCTCTCTGGCTCTCTCGGGCTCTCTCTCAATCTCTCTTTCTGTCTCCTGTCTCCCTTCCTCTCTGAAGTTAATAAAAATTATACACTGAATGGCCAGATGATGATGATAACCTTGAACCTATAATAATATGGCCACTCAGTGTGTATATATGTATAAATATTATATATATAATATATTATATTAATCTGGCCAGTCAGAGTGTGTGTGTGTGTGTGTGTGTGTGTGTGTGTGTGTGTATTAGAGGCCTGGTGCATGAATCCGTGCATGGGTGGGGTCCGTCCAGCCTGGCCAGGGGGAGTGGACGTGGGCGGCCGGCCGGCCTGCCTGCTGGTCGAACTCCCGGTGGAGGGGACCATGTGCCTGTGAGCCTTTTATCCTACAGGACGGACACGGGGCGGCCGGATGGAGATGAGTTCAGACATCATCCTCATCTGGCCGCTCCGGATATAGATATAGATATAGATATAGATATAGATATAGATATAGATATATAGATATATAGATATATAGATATATAGATATATAGATATATAGATATATAGATATATAGATATATAGATATAGATAATGATATATAGACATAGATGTTATAGATATAGATAAAGATGATATAGATATAGATGTAGATATTGATATAGATATACCATATTTTTCGCACCATAACACGCACCCGACCATAAGACGCACCTGGTTTTTGGAGGAGAAAAATAGGAAAAAAAATATTCTGAACCATATAGTGTAATAAAATATTTAATAAAGTATAACAGAATAATATTTGAACCATATAAACTGAACAGCAGTCAACAGTGGCACTGAGAACCATTATCACTGTCATTAACACATAAAGACAAAGGTTTGAGTACTCTAGTCTTCTGAAAACCCCAAGAACTCTTCTTCGCTAGAGTCAGAATTCATGAAGACGCAGGCACTTCTTCTATTCGGAACATAAGTCGCAGGCACTTTTCCTCCCACTGTTTGGTGAAGAAAAAGTGCGTCTTATGGTCCGAAAAATACCGTAGATATAGATATAGATGATATAGATATGAATATAGATATAGATATACAAATAGACATAGACGTAGACGTATATTAGATTTAGATATAGATACAGATACAGATATAGATATGGATATGGATATAGATATACACATAGACATAGATGTACACCTAGATTAGATATAAGCTGACGATCTATCCACTGAGCCAAACTGGTCAGAGCTTAGATAAGATATAGACATAGACATAGACATAGACATAGACATAGACATAGACATAGATATAGATATTGATATACATCTAGAAGTAGATGTAGATGTAGATGTAGATAAAGATATAGATATAGATATACATGTAGATATAGACATAGACATAGATATAGATTAGATATAGATATAGACATACATATTGACATAGATATAGACATAGACATAGACAGATTAGATTTAGATTTAGATATAGATATAGATATAGACATAGACATAGATTAGACATAGACATAGACATAGACATAGACATAGACATAGACATAGACATAGACATAGACATAGACATAGACATAGACATAGACATAGATATAGATGGAAATCAGAGCTTCAGTCCTGAAAGTCAATTGGACCTTGGAGTCAGCCTCAAACCTGGATGTAAGAGCTTGGTCTTGGGAGTCAGCCTTGGATCAGGGTGTCATTGGCGTTGGACCTTGGAGCCAGCCTCAGACCTGGGACCCAGAGCCTCCGAATGTTGGCCACGCTCACGCCAGAGCTGCCTGTTGTCGTGGAAACGGTGACCGTGCTTTCCCAACAATGGAATCCCTCCCTCACCCCCCACCCCCACCTGCACGGCCTCCTTCCCCCGTCCTGTGCTTCCTGATCCCCCCGGTCATCTGTGTCCTTCTGCCCAGGGTGTGCAGCTGGCTTTGGGAGTGGGGGTCGGGGAGGGGTTCGGGAGGGCAGATTTTGTGGGTGAACAAAGGCGCGTCTAGGAACCCACCTGACCTCTGCTGAATTGTCTCGGGGTGACAGGTCCCCACTCCGGCCCCCCAAAAGCTGAGGGAAAGGGAGGTACCTCTCCATTGTCACAGAGAGGGCATGTTGGTATAAAAGGGGTACGATCACTGAATTAAATAGATAAGCATCCCGATCCACGGATCTGCGGCCCACGGATTTTGTGGGTTTTTAAAAACTCCATCTGGAGGCCGAAACCATCTGGCTCAGTGCATGGAGCGCTGGCCTGCGGACTCAAGGGTCCCAGGTTCGTTTCCTGGTCAAGGGCATGGACCTGGGTGGCAGGCTCATTCCCAGTGGGGGGCGTGCAGGAGGCAACTGTTCCCTGATTATGTCTAATCTTGGATGTTTCTCTCTCTCTGGCTCTCTCTGGCTCTCTCTGGCTCTGTCTCTGTCTCTGTCTCTCTCTCTCTCTCTCTCTCTCTCTCTCTCTCTCTCCTGTCTCCCTTCCTCTCTGAAGTTAATAAAAAATATACACTGAGTGGACAAATGATGATGATGATCTCTGAACCTATAATAATATGGCCACTCAGTGTGTATATATGTATAAATATGATATATATATATAATATATAATATATTATATTAATCTGGCCACTCAGTGTGTGCGTGTGTGTGTGTGTGTGTGTGTGTGTATGTGTGTATTAGAGGCCCGGTGCATGAATCCATGCATGGGTGGGGTCCGGCCAGCCTGGCCAGGGGGAGGGGACGTGGGTGGGGGGCCGGCCTGCCTGCTGGTCGAACTCCCGCTCGAGGTGACCATGTGCCTGTGAGCCTTTTATCCTACAGGACGGACACGGAGGGGGCAGATGGTGATGCGTTCAGACATCATCCTCATCTGGCCGCTCCGGATATAGATATAGATATAGATATACATATACCGTATTTGCCGGCGTATAAGACGATTTTTTGGTCGTGAAAAATACGTATTTGCCGGCGTATAAGACGACCCCCTAAAATTTCCACTAAAAATACAGAGTTTGTTATATAATCGCCATATAAGACTACCCCCCACTTGGAGGCATATTTTTCAGGGCCAAAAAGTCATCTTATACACCGGCAAATACGGTAGATATGGATATAGATATAGATATAGATATAGATATAGATATAGATATAGATATATAGATAATGATATATAGATGTTATAGATATAAAGATGATATAGATATAGATGTTGATATAGATATACCATATTTTTCGCACCATAAGACGCATCCGACCATTAGACGCACCTGGTTTGTAGAGGAGAAAAATAGGGAAAAAAAATATTCTGAACCAAATAGTGTAATAAAATATTTAATAAAGTATAACAGAATAATATTTGAACCATATAAACGGAACAGCAGTCAACAGTGGCATTGAGAACCATTATCACTGTCCTTAACACATAAAGACAAATGTTTGAGTACTCTAGTCTTCTGAAAACCCCAAGAACTCTTCTTCGCTAGAGTCAGAATTCATGAAGACGCAGGCACTTCTTCTGTTCGGACCATAAGACGCAGGCACTTTTCCTCCCACTATTTGGTGAAGAAAAAGTGTGCCTTATGGTCTGAAATATACAGTAGATATAGATATAGATGATATAGATGTACATATGAATATAGATATAGATATACAAATAGACAAAGACGTAGACGTATATTAGATTGAGATATAGATACAGATACAGATATAGATATGGATATGGATATAGATATACACATAGACATAGATGTACACCTACATTAGATATAAGCTGACGATCTATCCACTGAGCCAAACTGGTCAGGGCTTAGATTAGATATAGATATAGACATAGACATAGACATAGACATAGACATAGACAGAGACAGAGACATAGACATAGACATATAAATATAGATATAGATGTAGATATAGATATATATAGATATAGATATACATGTAGATGTAAATATAGATAAAGATATAAATATAGACATAGACATTGATATAGATGTAGACATAGACATACACATAGATATAGATATTGATATACATGTAGAAGTAGATGTAGATGTAGATAAAGATATAGACATAGACATAGACATAGATATAGATATAGATATAGAAATAGATATACATGTAGATATAGATATAGATTAGATATAGACATAGACATAGATTAGATTTAGATATAAATATAGATATATAGATATAGATATAGATATAGACATAGACATAGACATAGACATAGACATAGACATAGACATAGACATAGACATAGATATAGATATAGATATAGATATAGATATAGATGGAAATCAGAGCTTCAGACCTGAAAGTCAATTAGACCTTGGAGTCAGCCTCATACTTAGGAGTCAGCCTCGGACCTGGATGTGAGAGCTTGGTCTTGGGAGTCAGCCTTGGATCAGGGTGTCATCAGCCTTGGACCTGGGAGTCAGCCTGGTACCTGGGTGTCATCGGCCTCACACCTGGGAGTCAGCTTATGACCAGCTAGTCAGCTGGGGACCTGGGAGTCATCAGCCTGGGACCTGGGAGCCAGCCTAGGACATGGGGTCACCCTGGGGCCTGGGTGTCTTCAGTGTTGGACCTGGGAGCCAGCCTCCGACCTGGGAGTCACCTTGGACCTGGGAGTCATCCGCCTCAGGTCTGGGCCGAGCCAGCCTCGGACCTGGGACCCAGAGCCTCGGAATGCTGGCCACGCTCACGCCAGAGCTGCCTGTTGTCATGGAAACGGTGACCGTGGTGTCCCAACAATAGAATCCCGACCCCCACAACCCCCCACCTTCCTCCTGCCTGCATGGCCTCCTTCCCCCGGCCTGTGCTTCCTACTCCCCCCGGTCATCTGTGTCCTTCTGCCCACGGTGTGCAGCTGGCTTAGGGGGTGGGGGTTGTTTAGGGGTCAGGAGAGCAGATTTTGTGGGTGAACATAGGTGTGTCTACGATCCCACCTGACCTTTGCTGAATTGTCTCGGGGTGACAGGCCCCCACCCCGGCCCCCCAAATGCTGAGGGAAAGGGAGGTACCTCTCCATTGTCACAGAGAGGACTCGTTGGTATAAAAGTGGTAAGATCCCTGAATTAAATTGATAAGCATCCTGATCCATGACAGTTTTTTTTTTTTTGGAGGATTTTGTGTGTTGTTGTGTTTTAAGCCAATAAAATGGGTCCACTCACTGTCTCGGTTGCAGGAAACTTTACTGTGGCATCAGTACGTATAAACTCTCTTGAGGTGAAAATAACAAATCAGAACAATCGGGGTATTTACAGTAGCTTTGGGGGTGTGTGGGGTGTGTTTTTTGTTTGTTTTTTTACAATTTTTCTTTACAAGATGACCTCTCTAGATAACACCACACACACACACACACACACACACACACACACACACACACGAAACATTCGAATTACAGATATAAATAAGTTATGGCGTGTGCATGGCCAGTGGGAGGGAGGAGAGCGCCGTGGACCCTCTGGGTGGGTGGATGGCAGGCGGTGACCTTCGCTCTGATATTAACGAAAAGGAACGTGGACGTCTCTGAGTTTCGTGGTTTTATTTCTGTTGTTGTTGTTATTGTTGTGGTTGAGTATACACGGCGGGGGGGGGGGGGGGTCGTGGCCGAATGATGATGGTCTCTGAACGCATAATGGCCAGGCCGCTCCGTGTGTGTGTGTGTGTGTGTGTGTGTATTAGAGGCCCGGTGCATGAATCCGAGCATGGGTGGGGTCCGGCCAGCCTGGCCAGGGGGAGGGGACGTGGGCAGTCGGCCGGCCTGCCTGCTGGTCGAACTCCCGGTCGAGGGGACCATGTGCCTGTGAGCCTTTTATCCTATAGGACGGACACGGGGCGGCCAGATGGGGATGCGTTCAGAGATCATCCTCATCTGGCCACTCTGTGTATAGATATAGATATAGAGATAGAGATAGAGATAGAGATAGAGATAGAGATAGAGATAGAGATATAGAGATATAGAGATAGATATAGAGATATAGAGATATAGAGATAGATGTTATAATATAGATATATAGATATAGATGTAGATATTGATATAGATTATATAGATATAAATATTAATATAGATAGATATACAAATAGATATAGATGTAGACATAGACGTAGATTAGATATAGATATAGATATAGATATAGATATAGATATAGATATAGATATAGATATACCGTATTTACCGTCGTATAAGACGATTTTTTGGCCCTGAAAAATATGCCTCCAAGTGGGGGGTAGTCTTATACGGTGAGTATATAACAAACTCTGTATTTTTAGTGGAAATGTTAGGGGGTCGTCTTATACGCCCAGTCGTCTTATACGCTGGCAAATACGTATTTTTCAGGGCCAAAAATTTGTCTTATACGCCGACAAATACGGTAGATATATAGATACAGATACAGATACGGATATGGATATAGATATACACAAGGACATAGACATAGACGTAGAAGTAGATTAGATATAGACATAGACATAGACATAGATTAGTCATAGACATAGATATAGATATACATGTAGATGTAGATATAGATAAAGATATAGATATAGACATAGACATAGACATAGACATAGAAATATATATACATATAGATAAAGACATAGACATAGATATAGATTAGATATAGACATAGACATAGACATAGACATAGACATAGACATAGACATAGACATAGACATAGACATAGATAGACATAGACATAGACATAGACATAGACATAGACATAGACATTGACATAGATTAGATTTAGATATAGATTTAGATATAGACATAGACATAGACATAGACATCGATTAGATATAGATATAGACATAGACATAGACACAGACAGAGACATAGACATAGACATAGACATAAATATAGATATAGTAGATATAGATATAGACATAGATATAGACATAGATATAGATTAGATATAGATATAGATATAGACATAGACATAGACATAGAGACAGAGACATAGACATAGACAGACATAGATTAGATATAGACATAGACATAGATATAAAGATATAAATATATAGATATAGATATAGATTAGATATAGATGGAAATCAGAGCTTCAGACCTGAAAGTCAGTTGGACCTGGGAGTCAGCCTCATACTTAGGAGTCAGCCTCGGACCTGGGAGTCATCAGCCTCGTACCTGGATGTGAGAGCTTGGTCTTGGGAGTCAGCCTTGGATCAGGGTGTCATCAGCCTTGGACCTGGGAGCCAGCCTGGTACCTGGGTGTCACCGGCCTCAGACCTGGGATTCATCTTAGGACCAGCTGGTCAGCTGGGGACCTAGGAGTGATTAGCCTGGGATGTGGGAGCCAGCCTAGGACATGGGGGTCACCCTGGAACCTGGGAGTCACCCTTGAACTTGGGAGTCATCAGCCTCGGACCTGGGGCCCAGACCCTCGAATGTTGGCCATGCTCACGCCAGAGCTGCCTGTTGTCGTGGAAACGGTGACCTTTGTGTCCCAACAATGGCATCCCAACCCCACCCCCAACCCGCCCCCCTGCACTGCCTCCTTCCATCGGCCTGTGCTTCCTGCTCCCCCCGGTCATCTGTGTCTTTCTGCCCAGGGTGTGCAGCTGGCTTAGAGGGTGGGAGGGGTGGAAGCAGAGCAGATTTTGTGGGTGAACAAAGGTGCGTCTAGGATCCCACCTGACCTCTGCTGAATTGTCTTGGGGTGACAGGCCCCCCACCTCGGCCCCCCAAAAGCTGGGGAAGAGGGAGGTACCTCTCCATTGTCACAAAGAGGGCTGGTTGGTATAAAAGGGGTACGATCCCTGAATTAAATTGATAAGCATCCCGATCCACGGCAGCAGATCCCCTTTTGTGGGTTTTTAAAAAATCCATCTGGAGGCCGAAACCAGTGTGGCTCAGGGGATAGAGCGTCGGCCTGCAGACTCAAGGGTCACGGGTTCGATTCCCGGTCAAGGACATGGACCTCGGTGGCGGTCATTTCCCCAGTGGGGGGCGTGCAGAAGGCAGCTGGCTCCTGATTATGTCTCATCTTGGATGTTTCTCTCTCTCTGGCTCTCTCTGGCTCTCTCTCTCTCTCTCTCTCTCTCTCTCCTGTCTCCCTTCCTCTCTGAAGTTAATAAAAAATATACACTAAGTGGCTAGATGATGATGATGATCTCTGAACCTATAATAATATGGCCACTCAGTGTGTATATATGTATAAATATTATATATATAATATATAATATATTATATTAATCTGGCCACTCAGTGTGTGTGTGTGTGTGTGTGTGTGTGTATTAGAGGCCTGGGGGCATGAATCCATGCATGGGTGGGGTCCGGCCAGCCTGGCCAGGTAGAGGGGATATGGGCGGTCGGCCGGCCTGCCTGCTGGTCGAACTCCCGGTCGAGGGGACCGTGTGCCTGTGAGCCTTTTATCCTACAGGACGGACACGGGGCGGCCGGACGGGGATGTGTTCAGAGATCACCCTCCTCTGGCCGCTCTGTGTATAGATATAGATATAGATATAGATATAGATATAGATATAGATATAGATATATAAATATAAATATATAGAAATAGATGTTATAGATATATAGATATAGATGTAAATGTAGATATTGATATGGATATAGATGATATAGATATTCATGTACATATAGGTATAGATATACAAATAAACATAGACATAGACATATACTAGATATAGATATGGATATGGATATGGATATGGATATGGGTATAGATATACACATAGACTTAGAAATAGACGTAGACATAGAGTAGATATAGATATAGACATAGACATTGATATAGATATAGATATACATATAGATATAGACATAGATATAGATTAGACATAGACATAGATATACATGTAGATGTAGATATAAAGATATAGATATAGACATAGACATAGATATAGATATAGATATATAGATATAGATTTAGATATAGAAATAGATATACATATAGATATAGACATAGATATAGATTAGATATAGATATAGACATAGACATAGAAATAGACATAGACATAGACATAGATTAGATTTAGATATAGATATAGACATAGACATAGACAAAGATATAGACAGAGACAGAGACAGAGACATATAGATAGAGATATAGATGTAGATGTAGATGTAGATATAGATATATGATAGATAGATATAGATATAGATATAGATATAGATATAGATATGGATATGGATATGGATATGGATATGGATATGGATATAGATATAGATATAGATATAGATATAGATATAGATATAGATATAGATATAGATATAGATATAGATATAGATATAGATATAGATGGAAATCAGAGCTTCAGACCTGAAAGTCAGTTGGACCTGGGAGTCAGCCTCATACGTAGGAGTCAGCCTCGGACCTGGGAGTCATCAGCCTCGTACCTGGATGTGAGAGCTTGTTCTTGGGAGTCAGCCTTGGATCAGGGTGTCATCAGACTTGAACCTGGGAGCCAGCCTGGGACCTGGGTGTCATCGGCCTCAGACCTGGGAGTCAGCTTAGGACCAGCTAGTCAGCTGGGGACCTGGGAGTCATCAGCCTGGGACCTTGGAGCCAGCCTAGGACATGGGGGTCACCCTGGGGCCTGGGTGTCTTTGGTGTTGGACCTGGGAGCCAGCCTCTGACCTGGGAGTCACCCTTGTACCTGGGAGTCATCAGCCTCGGACCTGGGACCCAGAGCCTCGGAATGCTGGCCACGCTCACGCCAAAGCTGCCTGTTGTCATGGAAACGGTGACCGTGGTGTCCCAACAATAGAATCCCTCCTACCACCACCCCCCACCCCCTACCCCGGTCACGGCCTCCTTCCCCCGGCCTGTGCTTCCTGCTCCCCCCGGTCATCTGTGTCCTTCTGGCCACGGTGTGCAGCTGGCTTAGGGGGTGGGGGTTGGTTAGGGGTCAGGAGAGCAGATTTTGTGGGTGAACATAGGTGTGTCTACGATCCCACCTGACCTTTGCTGAATTGTCTCGGGGTGACAGGCCCCCCATCCCGGGCCCCCAAAAGCTGAGGGAAAGGGAGGTACCTCTCCATTGTCACGAAGAGGGCTCGTTGGTATAATGGTGGTAAGATCCCTGAATTAAATTGATAAGCATCCTGATCCATGACTGTTTTTTTTGGAGGGTTTTGTGTGTTGTTGTGTTTTATTCCAATAAAATGGGTCCACTCACCGTCACGGTCGCAGGAAACTTTATTGTGGCGTCCGTACGTACAAACTCTCTTGAGGTGAAAATAACAAATCAGAACAATCGGGGTATTTACAGTAGCTTTGGGGGTGTATGGGGTGTGTTTTTTTACAATTTTTCTTTACATGATGACGTCTCTAGATAACACCACACACACACACACACACACAAACACACACACACACACACACACACGGAACATTCGAATTACAGACATAAATAAGTTATGGCGTGTGTGTGGCCGGCGGGAGGGAGGAGAGCGCCGTGGACCCTCTGGGTGGTGGGTGGGTGGGTGGGGGTGGCAGGCGGTGACCTTCGCTCTGAGATTAAGGAAAAGGAACGTGGACGTCTCTGAGTTTCCTGGTTTTCTTTCTGTGGTTGTTGTTGTGGTTGAGCATACACGGGGGGTGGCCGAATGATGATGGTCTCTGAACACATAATGGCCAGGCCGCTCCGTGTGTGTGTGTGTGTGTGTGTGTGTGTGTGTGTGTGTGTGTGTGTGTATTAGAGGCCTGAGGCATGAATCCGTGCCTGGGTGGGGTCCGGCCAGCCTGGCCAGGGGGAGGGTACATGGGCGGCCGGCCGGCCTGCCTGCTGGTCGAACTCCCGGTCAAGGGGACCATGTGCCTGTGAGCCTTTTATCCTACAGGACGGACACGGGGCGGCCGGATGGGGATACGTTCAGAGATCATCCTCCTCTGGCCGCTCCGTGTATAGATATAGATGATATAGATATAGATAGATATAGATATAGATGATATAGATATAGATATAGATATAGATATAGATATAGATATAGATATAGATATAGATATAGATATAGATATAGATATAGATATAGATATAGATATAGATATAGATAGATAGATATAGATGTTATAATATAGATAGATAGATATAGATGTAGATATTGATATAGATATAGATAATATAGATATAAATATTAATATAGATAGATATACAAATAGACATAGACGTAGACGTAGACATAGACATAGACATAGACATAGACATAGACATAGACATAGACATAGACAGAGACATAGATATAGATATGGATATGGATACGGATACGGATGCTGATGCGGATATGGATACGGATACAGATACAGATACTGACATGGATATAGATATACACAAGGACATAGACATAGACGGAGACGTAGATTAGATATAGACATAGACGTAGACGTAGACGTAGACGTAGACGTAGACGTAGACGTAGACATAGACATAGACATAGACATAGACATAGACATAGACATAGATATAGATATAGATATAGATATAGATATAGATATAGATATAGATATATAGATGGAAATCAGAGCTTCACACCTGAAAGTCAGTTGGTCCTGGGAGTCAGCCTCGGCCCTGGGAGTCATCAGCCTCGGACCTGGGATCCAGAGCCTCGAGTGTTGGCCATGCTCACACCAGAGCTGCCTGTTGTCGTGAAAACTGTGACCTTTGTGTCCCAACAATGGCATCCCAACCCCACCCCCAACCCGCCCAGCTGCACGGCCCCCCTCCCCCGGCCTGTGCTTCCTGCTCCCCCCGGTCATCTGTGTCCTTCTGCCCAGGGGGTGCAGCTGGCTTAGGCAGTGGGGTAAGGTTGGCGTCGGGAGAGATTTTGTGGGTGAACAAAGACACATCTCGGATCCCTCCTGACCTCTACTGAATTGTCTCAGAGTGACAGGCCCCGACCCCGGCCCCCCAAAAGCTGAGGGAAAGGGAGGTACCTCTCCATTGCCACGGTGAGGGCTCGTTGGTATAAAAGGGGTATGATCCCTGAATTAAATTGATAAGCATCCCGATCCACGGCCGCAGAACACTTTTGTTGGTTTTTAAAAATCCATCTGGAGCCGAAACCCGGTGTGGCTCTGTGGACACAGTGCCGGCCTGCGGACCGAAGGGTCCCGGGTTCATTTCCCGCTCAAGGGTATGGACGGGGGTGGCGGGCACATCCCCAGTTGGGGGCGTGCAGGAGGCGGCTGGTTCCTGATTATGTCTCATCTTGGATGTTTCTCTCTCTCTGGCTCTCTCTCTCTCTCTTTCTCTCTCTCCTCTCTCCTGTCTCCCTTCCTCTCGGAAGTTAATAAAAAATAAACACTGAGTGGCCAGATGATGATCTCTGAACCTATAATAATCTGGCCACTCAGTGTGTATATATGTATAAATATTATATATATAATATATGATGTATTATATTAATCTGGCCACTCAGTGTGTGTGTGTGTGTGTGTGTGTGTGTGTGTGTGTATTAGAGGCCTGGTGCATGAATCCGTGCATGGGTGGGGTCCGCCCAGCCTGGCCAGGGGGAGGGGAATTTGCGGTCGGCCGGCCTGCCTTCTGGTCGAACTCCCGGTCGAGGGGACCATGTGCCTGTGAGCCTTTTATCCTATAGGACGGACACAGAGCAGGCAGATGGTGATGCGTTCAGACATCATCCTCATCTGGCCGCTCCGGATATAGATATAGATATATAGATATAGATAGATATAGATATATTGATAATGATATATAGATATAGATGTTATAGATATAGATAAAGATGATATAGATATAGATGTAGATATTAATATAGATATACCATATTTTTCGCACCATAAGACGCATCCGACCATAAGACGCACCTGGTTTTTAGAGGAGAAAAATAGGAAAAAAAATATTCTGAACCAAATAGTGTAATAAAATATTTAATGAAGTATAACAGAATAATATTTGAACCATATAAACTGAACAGCAGTCAACAGTGGCATTGAGAACCATTATCACTGTCATTAACACATAAAGACAAAGGCTTGAGTTCTCTAGTCTTCTGAAAACCCCAAGAACTCTTCTTCGCTAGAGTCAGAATTCATGAAGACGCAGGCACTTTTCTTCCCACTATTTAGTGAAGAAAAAGTGCATCTTATGGTCCGAAAAATACGGTAGATAGAGATAGAGATAGAGATAGGGATACGGATACGGATACGGATGTGGATATAGATATACACATAGACGTAGACGTAGATTAGATATAGACATAGACATAAATATAGATATCGACATAGACATAGACATAGATTAGATATAGACATAGACATAGATAGACATAGACATAGTCATTGATATAGATTAGATATAGATATAGACATAGACATGGGCATAGACATAGTCATAGACATAGACATAGACATAGACATAGACATAGACATAGATATAGATATAGATATAGACATAGACATAGATATAGACATAGACAGATTAGATGTAGACGTAGACGTAGACATAGACGTAGACGTAGACGTAGACGTAGACGTAGATATAGACATAGACATAGACATCGACATAGACATTGATTAGACGTAGACATAGACATAGACATGTAGATGGAAATCAGAGCTTAGACCTGAAAGTCCATTGGACCTTGGAGTCAGCCTCGGACCTGGGAGTCATCGGCCTCGGACCTGGATGTGAGAGCTTGGTCTTGGGAGTCAGCCTTGGATCAGGGTGTCATCAGCCTTGGATCAGGGTGTCATCAGCCTGGTACCTGGGTGTCATCGGCCTCAGACCTGGGAGTCAGCTTAGGACCAGCTAGTCAGCTGGGGATCTGGGAGTCATCAGCCTGGGACCTGGGAGCCCGCCTAGGACATGGGGGTCACCCTGGGGCCTGGGTGTCTTCGTTGTTGGACCTGGGAGCCAGCCTCCGACCTGGGAGTCACCTTGGACCTGGGATTCATCAGCCTCAGGTCTGGGCCGAGCCAGCCACGGACCTGGGACCCAGAGCCTCGGAATGCTGGCCAAGCTCACGCCAGAGCTGCCTGTTGTCATGGAAACGGTGACCTTTGTGTCCCAACAATGGCATCCCAACCCCACCCCCAACCCGCCTGCCTGCACGGCCCCCTTCCCCCGGCCTGTGCTTCCTGCTCCCCCCGGTCATCTGTGTCCTTCTGCCCAGGGGGTGCAGCTGGCTTAGGGGTGGGGGTCTGGGAGGGGGTCGGGAGAGCAGGTTTTGTGGGTGAACAAAGGTGCGTCTAGGATCCCACCTGACCTCTGCTGAATTGTCTCGGGGTGACAGCCCCCCCCCGCCGGCCCCCAAAAGCTGGGAAGAGGGAGGTACCTCTCCATTGTCACAGAGATGGCTAGTTGGTATAAAAGGGGTACGATCTCTGAGTTAAATTGATAAGCATCCCGATCCACGGCTGCAGATCCCCTTTTGTGGGTTTTTAAAAAATCCATCTGGAGGCAGAAACCCAGTGTGGCTCAGTGGACACAGTGCCGGCCTGCGGACGGAAGGGTCCCGGGTTCGTTTCCTGTTCAAGGGCATGAACCTCATGGTGGCACATCCCCAGTGGCAGGTGTGCAAGAGGCAGCTGGTCGATGTTTCTCTCATCATCGATGTTTCTGGCTCTCTATCCCTCTCCCTTCCCCTCTGTAAAAAAAAATCAATGAAATATATTTAAAAAATAAAAAATAACTAAAATCCATCTTGAGCCCCAGCTGGTGTAGCTCAGTTGATAGAGCGTCGGCCTGCTGAATGGAAGGTCCCGGGTTCAATTCCCGGTCCAGGGCACAGGACCCAGGGTTGCGGGCTCCCTCCCCAGAAGGGGGCGTGCTGGAGGCGGCGGATGCATGATTCTCTCTCATCACGGATGTTTTTCTTTCTCTCTCTCTCTCTCTCTCTCTCTCTCTCTCTCTCGCTTCCTTCCTCTCTGAAGTCAATAAAAATATACACTGAGTGGCCACATGATGAGAATTATCTCTGAACCCATAATAATATGGCCACTCAGTGTGTGTATATGTATAAATATTACATATATATTATATTATATTATATTATATTTTATATTATATTATATTATATTATATTATATTATAAATTATAAATTATATTAAATATATTATATTAATATGTCCACTAAGTGTGTGTGTGTGTGTTTTAAGCCAATAAAATGGGTCCACTCACCATCACGGTTGCAGGAAACTTTATTGTGGCGTCCGTACGTACAAACTCTCTTGACGTGCAAATAACGTATCAGAACAATCGGGGTATTTACAGTAGCTTTGGGGGGGTGTGAGGGGTGTTTTGTGTTTGTTTTTTTTACAAATTTTCTTTACAAGATGACGTCTCTAGATAACACCACACACACACACGCACACAAACACACACACACACACACACACACACACACACACACACGGAACATTCGAATTAAGGACATAAATAAGTTATGGCTTGTGCGTGGCCGGCGGGAGGGAGGAGAGCGCCGTGGACCCTCTGGGTGGGTGGGTGGGGGGGTGGTAGGCGGTGACCTTCGCTCGAAGATTAAGGAAAAGGAACGTGGACGTCTCTGAGTTTCGTGGTTTTCTTTCTGTGGTTGTTGTTGTGGTTGAGTATACACGGGGGTGGCCGAATGATGATGGTTTCTGAACACATAATGGCCAGGCCGCTCCGTGTGTGTGTGTGTGTGTGTGTGTGTGTGTGTGTGTGTGTGTATGTGTGTATTAGAGGCCTGGGGCATAAATCCATGCATGGGTGGGGTCCTGCCAGCCTGGCCAGGGGAGGGGACGTGGGCGGTCGGCCGGCCTGCCTGCTGGTCGAACTCCTGGTCGAGGGGACCATGTACCTATGAGCCTTTTATACTACAGGATGAACACGGAGCAGGCAGATGGTGATGCGTTCAGAGATCATCCTCATCTGACCGCTCCGTGTATAGATGTAGATATAGATATAGATATAGATATAGATATAGATATAGATATAGATATAGATATAGATATAGATATATAGATATAGATGTAGATATAGATGATATAGATAAGAATAGAGATATAGAAATACAAATAGACATAGACAGTCGTACATTAGATATAGATATAGATATCGATACACATACATATATAGATATGGGTATGGATATAGATATACACATAGACATAGATGTAGATTAGATACAGATATAGACATAGACAGAGACATATAGATATAGATATAGATATAGATATAGATATACATGTAGATATAAAGACATAGACATAGACATAGACATATATATAGATATAGAAATAGATATAGATATACCTATAGATATGGACATAGATATAGATTAGATATAGATATAGATATAGACATATACATAGACATAGACAGAGATTAGACTTAGATATAGATATATACATGGACATAGACATAGACATAGATATAGAAATAGATATAGATATACATATCAATATAGATTAGATATATATAGACATAGATATAGATATAGACATATATTAGATTAGATTTAGATATAGATATAGACATAGACATAGACATAGATTAGATATAGATATAGACAGAGACATAGAGATATAGATATAGATATAGATATAGATATAGATATAGACATAGACATACACATAGACATAGATATAGATTTGATTTAGATATAGACATTGACATAGATATACATGTAGATGTAGATATAGATATAGACATAGACATAAACATAGACATAGATATAGACAGAAATAGACATAGATATAGATATACAAATAGATATAGATATACATATACATATAGACATAGATGTAGATTAGATATAGATATAGACATAGACATAGATTAGATATAGATAGACATAGACATAGACATAGATTAGATATAGATATAGATATAGACATAGACATAGACAGAGAGATAGAGAGATAGAGATAGAGATAGAGATGTAGACGTAGACGTAGACATAGACGTAGACGTAGACGTAGACGTAGACGTAGACATAGACAGACATAGATATAGATATAGATATAGATATAGATATAGATATAGATATAGATATAGATATAGATATAGATATAGATATAGATATAGATATAGATATAGATATAGATATAGATGGAAATCAGAGCTTCAGACCTGAACGTCAATTGGACCTTGGAGTCAGTCTCATACTTAGGAGTCAGCCTCGGACCTTGGAGTCATCAGCCTCGGACCTGGATGTGAGAGCTTGGTCTTGGGAGTCAGTCTTGGATCAGGGTGTCATCAGCCTTGGACCTGGGAGTCAGCCTGGGACCTGGGTGTCATTGGACTCAGACCTGGGATTCAGCTTAGGACCAGCTAGTCAGCTGGGGACCTGGGAGTCATCAGCCTGGGACCTGGGAGCCAGCCTAGGACATGGGGGTCACCCTGGGGCCTGGGTGTCTTTGGTGTTGGACCTGGGAGCCAGCCTCCGACCTGGGAGTCACCTTGGACCTGGGAGTCATCAGCCTCAGGTCTGGGCCGAGCCAGCCTCGGACCTGGGACCCAGAGCCTCAAATGTTGGCCATGCTCACGCCAGAGCTGCCTGTTGTCGTGGAAACGGTGACCTTTGTGTCCCAACAATGGGATCCCAACCCCACCCCCAACCCGCCCGGCTGCAGGGCCTCCCTCCCCAGGCCTGTGCTTCCTGCTCCCCCCGGTCATCTGTGTCCTTCTGCCCAGGGTGTGCAGCTGGCTAATGGGCTGGGGGTCAGGGAGTGGGTCTGGAAGGAAGATTTTGTGGGTGAACAAAGACACATCTAGGATCCCACCTGACCTCTGCTGAATTGTCTCGGGGTGACAGGCCCCCACCTCGGCCCCCCTAAAGCTGAGGGAAAGACAGGTACCTCTCCATTGTCACGGAGAGGGCTCGTTGGTATAAAAGGGGTACGATCCCTGAGTTAAATAGATAAGCATCCCAATTCATGGCAGCACATCCCCTTTTGTGGGTTTTTTAAAAATCGATCTGGAGGCAGAAACCCGGTGTGGCTCAGTGGACAGAGCGCCGGCCTGCGGACGGAAAGGTCCCGGATTCGAATCCCGGTCAAGGGCATGGATCTCGTGGTCGGCACATCCCCACTGTGGGGTGTGCAAGAGGCAGCTGGTCGATTTTTCTCTCATCATCGATTTTTCTGGCTTTCTATCCCGCTCCCTTCGTCTCTGTAAAAAAATCAATGAAATATATTTAAAAAATAAAAAATAAATAAAATCCATCTTGAGCCCCAGCTGGTGTGACTCAATGGATAGAGCGTCGGCCTGCTGAATGGAAGGTCCCGGGTTCGATTCCCGGTCCAGGGCACAGGACCCGGGGTTGCGGGCTCCATCCCCAGCAGGGGGCGTGCTGGAGGCGGCGGATGCATGATTCTCTCTCATCACGGATGTTTTTCTTTCTCTCTCTCTCTCTCTCTCTCTCTCTCTCTCTCTCTCTCTCTCTCGCTTCCTTCCTCTCTGAAGTCAATAAAAATATACACTGAGTGGCCACATGATGAGAATTATCTCTGAACCCATAATAATATGGCCACTCAGTGTGTGTATATGTATAAATATTACATATATATTATATTATATTATATTATATTATATTATATTATATTATATATTATATTATATTATATTATATTATATTATAAATTATAAATTATATTAAATATATTATATTAATATGTCCACTAAGTGTGTGTGTGTGTGTTTTAAGCCAATAAAATGGGTCCACTCACCATCACGGTTGCAGGAAACTTTATTGTGGCGTCCGTACGTACAAACTCTCTTGACGTGCAAATAACGTATCAGAACAATCGGGGTATTTACAGTAGCTTTGGGGGGGTGTGAGGGGTGTTTTGTGTTTGTTTTTTTTACAAATTTTCTTTACAAGATGACGTCTCTAGATAACACCACACACACACACGCACACAAACACACACACACACACACACACACACACACACACACACACGGAACATTCGAATTAAGGACATAAATAAGTTATGGCTTGTGCGTGGCCGGCGGGAGGGAGGAGAGCGCCGTGGACCCTCTGGGTGGGTGGGTGGGGGGGTGGTAGGCGGTGACCTTCGCTCGAAGATTAAGGAAAAGGAACGTGGACGTCTCTGAGTTTCGTGGTTTTCTTTCTGTGGTTGTTGTTGTGGTTGAGTATACACGGGGGTGGCCGAATGATGATGGTTTCTGAACACATAATGGCCAGGCCGCTCCGTGTGTGTGTGTGTGTGTGTGTGTGTGTGTGTGTGTGTGTGTGTGTATGTGTGTATTAGAGGCCTGGGGCATGAATCCGTGCATGGGTGGGGTCCTGCCAGCCTGGCCAGGGGAGGGGACGTGGGCGGTCGGCCGGCCTGCCTGCTGGTCGAACTCCCGGTCGAGGGGACCATGTGCCTGTGAGCCTTTTATCCTACAGGACGGACACGGGGCGGCTGGATGGGGATGCGTTCAGAGATCACCCTCATCTGGCCGCTCCGTGTATAGATATAGATATAGATATAGATATAGATATAGATATAGATATAGATATAGATATAGATATAGAATATAGTATATAGATATAGATATATAGATATATAGATATATAGATATATAGATATAGATGTTATAATATAGATATAGATATATAGATGTAGATATAGATATAGTTAATATAGATATAAATATGAATATAGATAGATATACAAATAGACATAGATATAGACATAGACGTAGACGTAGACGTAGACGTAGACGTAGACGTAGACGTAGATATGATATAGATATAGATATAGATATAGATATAGATATAGATATAGATATAGATATAGATATAGATATAGATATAGATATAGATATAGATATAGATATAGATATAGATATATAGATGGAAATCAGAGCTTCAGACCTGAAAGTTAGTTGGACCTGGGAGTCAGCCTCATACTTAGGAGTCAGCCTCGGACCTGGGAGTCATCAGCCTCGGACCTGTGGCCCAGAGCCCCGGAAATTTGGCCATGCTCATGCCAGAGCTGCACGTTGTCTTGGAAACGGTGACCATGGTGTCCTAACAATGGGATCCCGCTGCCCCTCAACCCCCAATCCCCACCACCACCACCCCCGCCCACCTGCACGGCCCCCTTCCCCCGGCCTGTGCTTCCTGCTCCCCCCGGTCATCTGTGTCCTTCTGCCCAGGGGGTGCAGCTGGCTTAAGGGTGGGGGTCGGGATGGGGGATGGGAGAGGAGATTTTGTGGGTGAACAAAGGTGCCTCTCGGATCCCACCTGACTTCTGCTTAATTATCTCGGGGTGACAGGCCCCCTGCCCCGGCCTTGACCCCGGCCCCCCAAAAGCTGATGGAAAGGGACGTACCTCTCCATTGTCACGGAGAGGGCTCATTGGTATAAAAGGGGTACGATCCCTGAATTAAATAGATAAGTATCCCGATCTACGGCAGCTGATCCCCTTTAGTGGGTTTTTAAAAATCCATCTGGAGGTCGAAACTGGTATGGCTCCGTGGACAGATCGTCGGGCTGTGGACTAAATGGTCCCAGGTTCGATTCCCGGTCAAGGGCATGGACCTTGGTGGCGGGCACATCCCAGTGGAGGGCGTGCAGGAGGCTGCCAGTCCCTGATTATGTCTCATCTTGGATGTTTCTCTCTCTCTCTCTCTCTCTCTCTCTCTCTCTCTCTCTCTCTCTCTCTCTCTCTCTCTCTCTCCTGTCTCCCTTCCTCTCTGATGTCAATAAAAAATACACACTGAGTGGCCAGATGATGGTGATGATCACTGAACCCAGAATAATCTGGCCCCTCATTGTGTGTGTGTGTGTGTGTGTGTGTGTGTGTGTGTGTGTGTATTTTAGAGGCCCGTGCATGAATGCGTGCTTGGGTGGGGTCCGGCCAGCCTGGCCAGGGTGAGGGGACGTGGGCAGCCAGCCGGCCTGCCTGCTGGTCGAACTCCCGGTTCGAGGGGACCATGTGCCTGTGAGCCTTTTATATAAATATAGATATAGATATAGATATAGATGTAGATGTAGATGTAGATGTAGATGTAGATGTAGATGTAGAGGTAGAGGTAGAGGTAGAGGATAAAGACAGAGACAGAGACAGGGATAGAGATAGAGATAGAAATGGAAATCAGAGATTCAGATCTGAAAGTCAGTTGGACCTGGGAGTCAGCCTCATACTTAGGAGTCAGCCTCGGACCTGGGAGTCATCAGCCTCGTACCTGGATGTGAGAGCTTGGTCTTGGGAGTCAGCCTTGGATCAGGGTGTCATCAGCCTTGGACCTGGGAGTCAGCCTGGGACCTGGGTGTCATTGGCCTCAGACCTGGGATTCAACTTAGGACCAGCTAGTCAGCTGGGGACCTGGGAGTCATCAGCCTGGGACCTGGGAGCCAGCCTAGGACATGGGGGTCACCCTGGGACCTGGGAGTCACCCTTGAACTTGGGAGTCATCAGCCTCCTACCTGGGAGCCAGCCTCGGATCTGGGCCCAGACCCTCACGCTCACGCCAGAGCTGCCTGTTGCCATGGAAACGGTGACCTTTGTGTCCCAACAATGGCATCCCAACCCCACCCCCACCCCCAACCCGCCCGGCTGCCCGGCCCCCTTCCCCCGGCCTGTGCTTCCTTCTCCCCCCGGTCATCTGTGTCCTTCTGCCCAGGGTGTGCAGCTGGCTTATGGGGTGGAGGTTGGGGAGGGGCTCGGGGAGGGCAGATTTTGTGGGTGAACAAAGACACATCTAGGATCCCACCTGAGATCTGCTGAATTGTCTCGGGGTGACAGGTCCCCCACCTCGGCCCCCCAAAAGCTGGGAAGTGGGAGGTACCTCTCCATTGTCACGGAGAGGGCTCGTTGGTATAAAAGGGGTAAGATCCCTGAATTAAATTGATAAGCATCCCGATCCACGACAGCAGATCCCCTTTTGTGGGTTTTAAAAAAACCACCTGGAGGCTGAAACCACGTGTGGCTCCGTGGACAGAGCGTCGGCCTGCAGACTCAAGGGTCCCGGGTTCGATTCCCGGTCAAGGGCATGGACCTCGGTGGTGGTCACTTCCCCAGTGGAGGGAGTGCAGGAGGCAGCTGGTTCCTGATTATGTCTCATCTTGGATGTTTCTATTTCTCTCTCTCTCTCTCTCTCTCTCTCCTGTCTCCCTTCCTCTCTGAAGTTAATAAAAAATATACACTGAGTGGCCAGATGATGATGATGGTCTCTGAACCTATAATAATATGGCCACTCAGTGTGTATATATGGATAAATATTATATATATATATATATAATATATGATATATTATATTAATCTGGCCACTCGTGTCTGTGTGTGTGTGTGTGTGTGTGTGTGTGTGTGTGTGTGTGTATTAGAGGCCTGGGGGCATGAATCCATGCATGGGTGGGGTTCGTCCAGCCTGGCCAGGGGGAGGGGACGTGGGCGGCCGGCCGGCCTGCCTGCTGGTCGAACTCCCGGTCGAGGGGACCACTTGCCTATGAGCCTTTTATCCTACAGGACGGACACGGGGCGGCCGGATGGAGATGTGTTCAGAGATCATCCTCATCTGGCCACTCCGGATATAGATATAAATATAGATATACATATAGATATAGATATAGATACAGATATAGATATAGATATATAGATAATGATATATAGATATAGATGTTATAGATATAGATAAAGATGATATAGATATAGATGTAGATATCGATATAGATATACCATATTTTTCGCACCATAAGACGCACCCGACCATAAGACGCACCTGGTTTTTAGAGGAGAAAAATAGGAAAAAAAATATTCTGAACCAAATAGTGTATTAAAATATTTAATAAAGTATAACAGAATAATATTTGAGCCATATAAACTGAACAGCAGTCAACAGTGGCATTGAGAACCATTACCACTGTCATTAACACATAAAGACAAAGGTTTGAGTACTCTAGTCTTCTGAAAACCCCAAGAACTCTTCTTCGCTAGAGTCAGAATTCATGAAGAGGCAGGCACTTCTTCTATTCGGGCCATAAGACGCAGGCACTTTTCCTCCCACTATTTGGTGAAGAAAAAGTGAGTCTTATGGTCTGGAAAATATGGTAGATATAGATATAGATGATACAGATATAGATGTGAATATAGATATAGATATACAAATAGACATAGACTTAGAGGTATATTAGATTTAGATATAGATACAGATACAGATATAGATATGGATATAGATATACACATAGACATAGATGTACACCTAGATTAGGTATAAGCGGACGATCTATCCACTGAGCCAAACTGGACAGGGCTTAGATTAGATATAGATATAGACATAGACATAGACATAGACAGAGACAGAGATAGAGACATAGACATAGACATATAGATATAGATATATAGATATAGGTATACATGTAGATGTAGATATAGATAAAGATATAAATATAGACATAGACATAGACATTGATATATATATAGATGTAGACATAGACATAGACATGCACATAGATATAGATATTGATATACATGTAGATGTAGATGTAGATACAGACATAGACATAGACATAGACATAGATATAGATATAGATATACATGTAGATATAGATATAGATTAGATATAGACATAGACATAGACATACACATAGACATAGACATAGACATAGATTAGTTTTAGATATAGATATATAGATATAGATATAGATATAGATATAGATATAGATATAGATATAGATATAGATATATAGACAAAGACATAGACATAGATTAGATATAGACATAGACATAGATATAGATTAGAGATAGAGATAGAGATAGAGATAGAGATAGAGATAGAGATAGAGATAGATACGGATACAGATACGGATATAGATATACACATAGACATAGACGTACATTAGATATAGATATAGACATAGACATAGACAGAGACATATAGATATAGATATAGATAGATAGATATAGTTATAGATATATATGTAGATGTAGATATAGATACAGATACAGACATAGACATAGACATTGATAGAAATAGAGATAGAGATAGAGATAGAGATAGAGATAGAGATAGAGATAGAGATAGAGATACATATGGATACGGATACGGATACGGATACGGATATGGATATACACATAGACATAGACATAGATATAGATATAAATGTAGATGTAGATGTAGGTAAAGATATAGACATAGACGAATACGTATATTAGATAGAGATAGAGATAGATACGGATACGGATACGGATATAGATATACACATACACATAGACATAGACATAGACGTAGATTAGATATAGACATAGACATAGACATAGACAGAGACAGAGACAGAGACATATCGATATATATAGATAGATATAGATATACATGTAGATGTAGATATATATATAGATAGAGACACATAGACATTGATAGAGATAGAGATAGAGATAGAGATAGAGATAGAGATAGAGATAGAGATAGAGAGAGAGAGATAGATATAGAGATAGAGATAGAGATACATACGGATACGGATACGGATATACACATAGACATAGACATACACATAGACATAGATATACATGTAGATGTAGATGTAGGTAAAGATATAGACATAGACATAGAATTAGATATAGATATAGATATAGATATAGATATAGATATAGATATAGATATAGAAATAGATATGAATATACATATAGATATAGACATAGATATAGATTAGACATAGACGTAGACATAGACATAGACAGATATAGATGTAGACATAGACATAGACATAGACATTGACATAGATTAGATTTAGATATAGATTTAGATATAGATATTGATATAGACGTAGACATAGACATAGATTAGAAATAAATATAGACATAGACATAGACATAGATATAGATATAGTAGATATAGATATAGACATAGAGACAGAGGCATATACATAGACAGAGACATAGACATATAGATACAGATATATAGACATAGACATCGACATAGATTAGATATAGACATAGACATAGACATAGACATAGACATAGAGATATAAATATAGAGATATAGATATAGATATACATATAGATATAGATTAGATATAGATGGAAATCAGAGCTTCAGACCTGAAAGTCAGTTTGACCTGGGAGTCAGCCTCATACTTAGGAGTAAGCCTGGGACCAGGGAGTCATCAGCCTCGTTCCTGGATGTGAGAGATTGGTCTTGAGAGTCAGCCTTGGATCAGGGTGTCATCAGCCTTGGACCTGGGAGCCAGCCTGGGACCTGGGTGTCATCGGCCTCAGACCTGGGATTCAGCTTAGGACCAGCTAGTCAGCTGGGGACCTGGGAGTCATCAGCCTGGGACCTGGGAGCCAGCCTAGGACATGGGGGTCACCCTGGGGCCTGGGTGTCTTCGGTGTTGGACCTGGGAGCCAGCCTCAGACCTGGGAGTCACCTTGGACCTGGGAGTCATCAGCCTCAGGTCTGGGCCGAGCCAGCCTCGGACCTGGGACCCAGAGGCTCGGAATGCTGGCCACGCTCACGCCAGAGCTGCCTGTTGTCATGGAAACGTTGACCTTTGTGCCCCAACAATGGCATCCCACCCCCACCCCCACTCCCAACCCGCCCGCCTGCACGGCCTCCTTCCCCCGGCCTGTGCTTCCTGCTCCCCCCGGTCATCTGTGTCCTTCTGCCCAGGGTGTGCAGCTGGCTTTGGGGGTGGGGTTCGGGGACGGGGTCGGGAGGGCAGATTTTGTGGGTGAACAAAGGCGCGTCTAGGATCCCACCTGACCTCTGCTGAATTGTCTCGGGGTGACAGGCCCCCCACCTCGGCCCCCCAAAAGTTGAAGGAAAGGGAGGTACCTCTCCATTGTCACGGAGAGGGCTTGTTGGTATAAAAGGGGTACGATCCCTGAATTAAAATGATAAGCATCCCAATCCACTGCAGCAGATCCCCTTTTGTGGGTTTTTTAAAAATCCATCTGGAGGCTGAAACCGGTGTGGCTCTGTGGATAAGCGTCGGCCTGCGGACTCAAGGGTCGCGGGTTCGATTCCCTGTCAAGGGCATGAACCTCGGTGGCGATCACTTCCTCAGTGGGGGACATGCAGGAGGCAGCTGGTTCCTGATTATGTCTCATATTGGATGTTTCTCTCTCTCTGGCTCTCTCTCTCTCACTCTCTCTCTCTCTCTCTCTCCTGTCTCCCTTCCTCTCTGAAGTTAATAAAAAATATACACTGAGTGGCCAGATGATGATGATGCTCTCTGAACCTATAATAATATGGCCACTCAGTGTGTATATATGTATAAATATTATATATATATATATATATATATATATATATATATATATAATATTATATTAATCTGGCCACTCAGTGTGTGTGTGTTTGTGTGTGTGTGTGTGTGTGTGTGTGTGTGTGTGTGTGTGTGTGTATTAGAGGCCTGGGGAATGAATCCATGCATGGGTGGGGTCCGGCCAGCCTGGCCAGGGGCAGTGACATGGGCAGGCGGCCGGCCTGCCTGCTGATGGAACTCCCGGTCGAGGGGACCATGTGCCTATGTGCCCCGGCCTGCAGGGCAACAAGGAGGGCACGCAGGAACCACCTAAGAGAATGAATCAAGCAAGAAGCGCGAAAGAATGGAGGCAAGTCGAAATTCTGATCAAGCCTCATTTCTTTATTGAAGCGTAGCTGTTTTTAAAAGCTCGGAAGGGCAGGAACAGGATAAGGGATTGTCCTGGGGTGGTTGGTTGGGGACTGGGTATCTGTCCTTAGCTGATTGGTCTGGCCTTTGGCAGGCGCGGGCTCAATCAGGAAGTAGGGCTGACCAAGAAGTGAGACCGAACTCTTGTTTTTATGGCTCCCGGCACCTCTGAGCCTTTTATCCTATAGGACGGACACAGAGCAGCCGGGTGCTGATACGTTCAGAGATCATCCTCATCTGGCCGCTCCGTGTATAGATATACCGGGTTTTTTTTTTTCGGACCATAAGACGCACCTTTTCTTCACCAAATAGTGGGAGGAAAAGTGCCTGCATCTTATGGTCCGAGTGGCAGAGCGGCTGCGGGTCCCCCGGGACCTTCCGTGTCCCTGGGGACTGCATATTTGGTGAAGAAAAAGTGCGTCTTATGGTCCGAAAAATACGGTAGATATAGATATAGGAATAGGTATAGGTATAGGTATAGGTATAGATGTTATAGAGATAGATATATAGATGCAGATATTGATATAGATATAGATGATATAGGTATGAATATAGATAGATATAGATATAGATATAGATATAGATATAGATATAGATATAGATATAGATATAGATGTAGATGTTATAGATATAGATATATGTGGATATTGATATAGATATAGATAATATAGGAATGAATACAGATATAGATATACAAATAGACATAGACATAGAGGCAGAAGTAGATTAGATATAGATATAGATACAGATACAGATACGGATACGGATACGGATATGGATATGGATATACATATACATATAGACATAGACGTAGACGTAGATTAGATATAGACATAGAGATAGATATAGATATACATGTAGATGTAGATGTAGATATAAAGATATAGATATAGACATAGACATAGATATAGATATAGAAATAGATATACATATAGATATAGACATAGACATAGACATAGATATAGATAAAGACATAGAGATAGACATGGACATAGATTAGATTTAGATATATATTTAGATATAGATATAGACATAGACATAGATTAGATATAGACATAGACATAGACATAGATATAGATATAATAGATATAGATATAGATAAGTTATAGATATAGACATAAACATAGACATAGTTTAGATATAGACATAGACATAGACATGGACATGGACGTGGACGTGGACGTGGACGTGGACGTGGACGTGGACGTGGACGTAGACGTAGACGTAGACGTAGACGTAGACGTAGGTATAGGTATAGGTATAGATAGATATAGATATAGAGATATAGATATAGATATAGATGATATAGATATAGATATAGATATAGATATAGATATAGATATAGATATAGATATAGATATAGATATAGATATAGATATAGATATATAGATATAGATAAAGATGGAAATCAGAGCTTCAGACCTGAAAGTGAGTTGGACCTTGGAGTCAGCCTCATACTTAGGAGTCAGCCTCGGACCTGGGAGTCATCAGCCTCGTACCTGGATGTTAGAGCTTGGTGTTGGGAGTCAGCCTTGGATCAGGGTGCCATCAGCCTTGAACCTGGGAGTCAGCCTGTTACCTGGGTGTCATCGGCCTCAGACCTGGGAGTCCCCTTAGGACCAGCTAGTCAGCTGGGGACCTGGGAGTCATCAGCCTGGGACCTGGGAGCCAGCCTAGGACATGGGGGTCACCCTGGGGCCTGGGTGTCTTTGGTGTTGGACCTGGGAGCCAGCCTCCGACCTGGGAGTCACCTTGGACCTGGGAGTCATCAGCCTCAGGTCTGGGCCGAGCCAGCCTGGGACCTGGGACCAAGAGCCTCGGAATGCTGGCCACGCTCACGCCAGAGCTGCCTGTTGTCAGGGAAACGGTGACCGTGGTGTCCCAACAATAGAATCCCGCCCCCCCGAACCCCCTACCTCCCGCCCGCCTGCACAGCCCCCTTCCCCCGGCCTGTGCTTCCTGCTCCCCCTGATCATCTGTGTCCTTCTGCCCAGAGTGTGCAGCTGGCTTAGGGGGAGGGGGTCGGGAGGGCAGATTTTGTGGGTGAACAAAGGTGCGTCTAGGATCCCACCTGACCTCTGCTGAATTGTCTCGGGGGTGACTGGCCCCCCACCCGGCTCCCGCCCGGCCCCCCAAAAAGCTCAGGGAAAGGGAGGTACCTCTCCATTGTCACGGAGAGGGCTCGTTGGTATAAAAGGGGTACAATCCCTGAAATAAATTGATAAGCATCCCGATCCACGGCCCCAGATCCCCTTTTGTGGGTTTTTAAAAAATCCATCTGGAGGCTGAATCCCGGTGCGGCTCAGTGGACAGAGCGCCGGTCTGGGGACTCAAGGTTCGCGGGTTCGATTCCCGGTCAAGGGCATGGACCTCGGTGGCGGTCACTTCCCCAGTGGGGGGCGTGCAGGAGGCAGCTGGTTCCTGATTATGTCTCATCTTGGATGTTTCTCTCTCTCTGGCTCTCTCTCATTCTCTCTCTCTCTCTCTCTCTCTCTCTCTCTCTCTCTCTCTCTCTCTCCTCTCTCTCTCTCCTGTCTCCCTTCCTCTCTGAAGTTAACAAAAAATATATACTGAGTGGCCAGATGATGATGATGATCTCTGAACCCATAATAATATGGCCACTCAGTGTGTATATATGTATAAATATTACATACATATTATATTATATTATGTATTATATTATATTATATTATAAATCATATTAAATATATTATATTAATCTGTCCACTGTGTGTGTGTGTGTGTTTGTGTTTGTGTGTGTGTGTGTGTGTGTGTTTTAAGCCAATAAAATGGGTCCACTCACCATCACGGTTGCAGGAAACTTTATTGTGGCATCCGTACGTACAAACTCTCTTGACGTGAAAATAAATCAGAACAATCGGGGTATTTACAGTAGCTTTGGGGGTGTGTGGGGTGTGTTTTTTGTTTGTTTTTTTTTACAATTTTTCTTTACAAGATGACGTCTCTAGATAACATCACACACACACGCACACACACACGAAACATTCTAATTACAGACATAAGTTATGGCGTGTACGTGGCCCGAGGGGACGAGACCCCCGTGGATCTTCTGGGTGGGTGGGGGTGGGGGGTGGCAGGCGGTGACCTTCGCTCTGAGATTAAGGAAAAGGAACGTGGACATCTCTGGGTTTCGTGGTTTTGTTTTTGTTGTTGTTGTTTAATATTTTTATTGATTTTTTACAATGAGGAAAGGAGAGGGTTAAAGAGCTAGAAACGTCGATGAGAGAGAAACATCGGCCAGCTGCCTCTTGCACACCCCCTACCGAGGATGTGCCTCCAACCAAGATACATGTCCTTGACCGGAATTGAACCTGGAACCCTTCAGTCCACAGACCGATGCTCTACCACTGAGCCAAACCGGTTTCGGCTGTTGTTGTTGTTGAGTACACACAGGGTGGCCAGATGATGAGGGTCTCTGAAGGCATAATAAGCTGGCTGCTCCGTGTGTGTGTGTGTGTGTGTGTGTGTGTGTGTGTGTGTGTGTGTGTGTTTAAAAATATACACTGAATGGCCAGATGATGATGGTCTCTGAACGCATAATCACCTGGCCACTCAGTGTATGTGTGGATAGATAGATAGATAGATAGATAGATAGATAGATAGATAGATATAGATAGATATAGATAGATAGATGATGATGATGATGATAGATAGATGATAGATAGATAGATTAGATAGATAGATAGATAGATAGAAAGATAGATAGATAGATAGATAGATAGATAGATAGATAGATAGATAGATAGATATAGATAGATAGATATAGAAAGATAGATTAGAGGGGCCTGGTGCATGAACCGTGCATGGGTGGGGTCCGGCCAGCCTGGCCAGGGGGAGGGGACGTGGGTGGCAGGCCGGCCTGTCTGCTGGTTGAACTCCCGGTCGAGGGGACCATGTGCCTATGAGCCTTTTATACAGATATAGATAGATATAGATATAGATATAGATATAGATATAGATATAGATATAGATATAGATATAGATATAGATATAGATATAGATGATATAGATATAGATGTAGATGTAGAGGTAGAGGTAGAGGTAGAGGTAGAGGTAGAGGTAGAGACAGAGACAGAGACAGAGACAGAGACAGAGATAGAGATAGAGATATAGAGATGGAAATCAGAGCTTCAGACCTGAAAGTCAGTTGGACCTGGGAGTCATCAGCCTGGTACCTGGATGTGAGAGCTTGGTCTTGGGAGTCAGCCTTGGATCAGGGTGTCATCAGCCTTGGACCTGGGAGCCAGCCTGGTACCTGGGTGCCATCAGACTCAGGCTTGGGCCCAGAGCCTCGAATGTTGGCCATGCTAACACCAGAGTTGCCTGTTGTCGTGGAAACGGTGACCTTTGTGTCCCAACAATGGCATCCCAACCCCACCCCCACTCCCAACCCGCCTGGCTGTACGGCCTCCTTCCCCCGGCCTGTGCTTCCTGCTCCCCCCCGGTCATCTGTGTCCTTCTGCCCAGGGGGTGCAGCTGGCTTAGGG
>OZ004723.1:534154-544154 GCA_963924515.1 Vespertilio murinus
CCTGTGCTTCCTGTTCCCCCTGGTCCTCTGTGTCCTTCTGCCCAGGGGGTGCAGCTGGTTTAGGGGGGTGGGCGTTGGTTAGGGGGTCGGGAGAGCAGATTGTGTGGGTGAACAAAGGTGTGTCTAGGATCCCACCTGACCTCTGCTGCATTGTCTCGGGGTGACAGGCCCCCCGCCCTGGCCCCCCTAAAGCTGAGGGAAAGGGAGTTACCTCTCCATTGTCACGGAGAGGGCTCATTGGTATAAAAAAGGTACGATCCCTAAATTAAATTGATAAGCATCCCGATCCACGGCAGCAGATCCCCTTTTGTGGGTTTTTAAAAAATCCATCTGGAGGCCGAAACCAGTGTGGCTCCGTGGACAGAGCATCGGCCTGCGGACTGAAGGGTCGCGGGTTCGAATCCCGGTCAAGGGCATGGGCCTTGGTGGCGGTCACTTCCCCAGTGGGGGGCGTGCAGGAGGCAGCTGGTTCCTGATTATGTCTCATCTTGGATGTTTCTCTCTCTCTGGCTCTCTCTGGCTCTCTCTCACTCTCTCTCTCTCTCCTGTCTCCCTTCCTCTCTGAAGTTAATAAAAAATATACACTGAGTGGCCAGATGATGATGATGATCTCTGAACCTATAATAATATGGCCACTCAGTGTGTATATATGTATAAATATATATATAATATTTAATATAGTATATTAAACTGGCCACTCAGAGTGTGTGTGTGTGTGTGTGTGTGTATTTTAGAGGCCTGGTGCATGAATGCGAGCATGGGTGGGTCTGGCCAGCCTGGCCAGGGGGAGGGGACGTGGGCTGTCGGCCGGCCTGCCTGCTGGTCGAACTCCCAGTCGAGGGGACCATGTGCCTGTGAGCCTTTTATCCTACAGGACGGACACGGAGCAGGCAGATGGTGATGCGTTCAGACATCATCCTCATCTGGCCGCTCAGGATATAGATATAGATATAGATATAGATATAGATATAGATATAGATATAGATATAGATATAGAGATAGAGAATAGAGATAGAGATATAGAGATATAGATATAGATAATGATATATAGATATACATATAGATATAGATGTTATAGATATAGATAAAAATGATATAGATATAGATGTAGATATTGATATAGATATACCATATTTTCGCACCATAAGACACACCCGACCATAAGACGCACCTGGTTTTTAGAGGAGAAAAATAGGAAAAAAATATTCTGAACCATATAGTGTAATAAAATATTTAATAAATATAACAGAATAATATTTGAACCATATAAACTGAACAGCAGTCAACAGTGGCATTGAGAACCATTATCACTGTCATTAACACCTAAAGACAAAGGTTTGAGTACTCTAGTCTTCTGAAAACCCCAAGAACTCTTCTTCCCTAGAGTCAGAATTCATGAAGACGCAGGCCCTTCTTCTATTCGGACCATAAGACGCAGGCACTTTTCCTCCCACTATTTGGTGAAGAAAAAGTGCGTCTTATGGTCCGAAAAATACGGTAGATATAGATAGAGATAGGGATACGGATACGGATACGGATATGGATATAGATATACACATAGACATAGACATAGACAAAGACATAGATATAGATATACATGAAGATGTAGATATAGATAAAGATATGGATATAGACCTAGACCTAGACCTAGACATAGATTAGATATAGATATAGATATACATATATATATATAAACATAGATATAGATTAGATTTAGATATAGACATTGACATAGACATAGACATAGATATAGACATAGATATAGATATAGATATCGACATAGACATAGACATGGATTAGATATAGACATAGACATAGATTAGACATAGACATAGACATTGATATAGATATAGATATAGATATAGACACAGACACACAGACACAGACACAGACATAGATTAGATGTAGACGTAGACGTAAACGTAGACGTAGACGTAGACGTAGACGTAGACATAGACATAGACATAGACATAAACATAGACATATAGATGGAAATCAGAGCTTCAGACCTGAAAGTCAGTTGGACCTGGGAGTCAGCCTCATACTTAGGAGTCAGCCTCAGACCTGGGAGTCATCAGCCTCGTACCTGGATGTGAGAGCTTCGTCTTGGGAGTCAGCCTTGGATCAGGGTGTCATCAGCCTTGGACCTGGGAGTCAGCCTGGTACCTGGGTGTCATCGGCCTCAGACCTGGGATTCAGCTTAGGACCAGCTAGTCAGCTGGGGACCTGGGAGTCATCAGCCTGGGATGGGGGAGACAGCCTAGGACATGGGGGTCACCCTGGAACCTGGGAGTCACCCTTGAACTTGGGAGACATCAGCCTCAGATTTGGGAGCCAGCCTCGGACCTGGGTCCCAGAGCCTCGAATGTTGGCCATGCTCAGGCCAGAGCTGCCTGTTGTCGTGGAAACGGTGACCTTTGTGTCCCAACAATGGCATCCCACCCCCACCCCCAACCTGGCCCGCTGCAGGGCCCTCTTCCCCAGGCCTGTGCTTCCTGCTCCCCCGGTCATCTGTGTCCTTCTGCCCAGCGGGTGCAGCTGGCTTAGGGGGCGGGGGGCCTGGGGGGGGGAAGAGGGAGAGCAGATTTTGTGGGTGAGCAAAGACCCGTCTCGGATCCCACCTGACCTCTGCTCAATTGTCTCGGGGTGACAGGCCCCCCCCCGGCCTAGACCCCGGCCCCCCAAAAGCTGATGGAAAGGGAGGTACCTCTCCATTGTCACAGAGAGGGCTCGTTGGTATAAAAGGGGTATGATCCCTGAATTAAATTGATAAGCATCCCGATCCACAGCCGCATATCCCCTTTTGTGGGTTTTTTAAAAAAAACACATGGAGCCAAAACCCGGTGTGGCTCCGTGGACACAGCGTCGTCCTGCGGGCTGAAAGGTCCCGGGTTCGATTCCCGATCAAGGGCATGGACCTAGTTGGCGGGCACATCCCCAGTGGGGGGTGTGCAGGAGGCGGCTGGTCCCTGATTATGTCTCATCTTGGATGTTTCTATGTCTCCATCTCTCTCTCTCTCTCTCTCTCTCTCTCTCTCTCTCTCTCTCTCTCTCTCTCTCTCTCTCTCCTGTCTCCCTTCCTCTCTGATGTCAATAAAAAATACACACTGAGTGGCCAGATGATGGTGATGATCTCTGAACCCAGAATAATCTGGCCACTTACTGTGTGTGTGTGTGTGTGTGTGTGTGTGTGTGTGTGTGTATTTTAGAGGCCCCGTGCAAGAATGAGTGCATGGGTGGGGTCCGGCCAGCCTGGCCAGGGGGATGGAGGGGATGTGGGCGGCCGGCCGGCCTGCCTGCTGGTCGAACTCCCGGTCGTTCGAGGGGACCATGTGCCTGTGAGCCTTTTATCCTACAGGACGGACACGGGGCGGCCGGATGGGGATGCGTTCAGACATCATCCTCCTCTGGCCTCTCCGTGTATAGATATAGATAAAGATATAGATAGACATAGACATAGACATAGACATAGACATAGACATAGACATAGACATAGACATAGACATAGACATAGATTAGATATAACATAGGCATAAACATAGACATAGACAGACATAGACATAGAGATAGAGATATAGAGATATAGAGACACGCTCACGCCAGAGCTGCCTGTTGTCATGGAAACCGTGACCACGGTGTCCCAACAATGGCATCCCCCACCCCGCCCGCCTGCACGGCCTCCTTCCCCCGGCCTGTGCCTCCTGCTCCCCGGGTCATCTGTGTCCTTCTGCCCAGGGGGTGCAGCTGGCTTACAGGGTGGGGTTCGGGGAGGGGGTCAGGAGGGCAGATTTTGTGGGTGAACAAAGGCGCGTCTATGATCCCTCCTGACCTCTGCTGAATTGTCTCGGGGTGACAGGCCCCCCACCCCGGCCCCCCAAAAGCTGGGGAAGAGGGAGGTACCTCTCCATTAATCACGGAGAGGGCTGGTTGGTTTAAAAGCCATAAGATCCCTGAATTAAATTGATAAGCATCCCGATCCTCGGCTGCAGATCCCCTTTATGTGGGTTTTTAAAAAATCCATCTGGAGTCAGAAACCCGGTGTGGCTCAGTGGACACAGTGCCGGCCTGCGGACTCAAGGGTCCCAGGTTCGTTTCCCGGTCAAGGGCATGGACCTCATGGCGGGCACATCCCCGTTGGGGGGTGTGCCGGAGGCCGCTGCTCAATGTTTCTCTCATCACTGATGTTTCTGGCTCTCTATCCCTCTCCCTTCCTCTCTATAAAAGAAATCAATGAAAAATATTTAAAAAATAAAAAATAAATAAAATCCATCTTGAGCCCCCGCTGGTGTGGCTCAGTGGATAGAGCGTCGGCCTACTGAATGGAAGGTCCCGGGTTCAATTCCCAGTCCAGGGCACAGGACCCAGGGTTGCAGGCTCCATCCCCAGAAGGGGGCGTGCTGGAGGCGGCGGATGCATGATTCTCTCTCATCACGGATGTTTGTCTCTCTCTCTCTCTCTCTCTCTCTCTTTCACTCTCTCGCTTCCTTCCTCTCTGAAGTCAATAAAAATATACAATGAGTGGCCAGATGATGAGGATGATCTCTGAATCCATAATAATATGGCCACTCAGTGTGTATATATGTACAAATGTTACATATATATTATACATTATATTATATATTATATTAATCTGTCCACTAAGTGTGCGTGTGTGTGTGTGTGTGTGTGTGTGTGTGTGTGTGCGTGTGTGTGTGCTAGAGGCCCGGTGCATGAGCCCATGCATGTGTGGGGTCTGGCCAGCCCGGCCAGGGGGAGGGGACGTGGGCGGTCGGCCGGCCTGCCTGCTGGTCGAACTCCCGGTCGAGGGGACCATGTGCCTATGAGCCTTTTATGACACTGAGTAGGGCCAGGTGATTCTGCGTTCAGAGATTCTCATCATCTGGCCACTTTGTGTATTTTTAAAAAATATATTTTATTGACTTTTTTTTTTTACAGAGAGGAAGGGAGAGGCAGACAGAGCGCTAGAAACATCCGTGATGAGGGAGAAACATCCACCAGCTGCCTCCTGCACGCCCCCCACTGGGGATGTGCCCGCCACCAAGGCCCATGACCTTGACCGGGAATCGAACCTTGACCCCTTGACCCCTTTCGTCCGCAGGCCGGCGCTCTGTCCACTGAGCCACACTGGCTAGGGCTGTTTTTTTTGGAGGGTTTTGTGTGTGTGTGTGTGTGTGTGTGTGTGTGTGTGTGTGTGTGTGTGTGTTTTAAACCAATAAAACGGGTCCACTCACCGTCACGGTTGCAGGAAACTTTATTGTGGCGTCCATACGTACAAACTCTCTTGACGTGAAAATAACAAATCAGAACAATCGGGGTATTTACAGTAGCTTTGGGGGTGTGTGGGGTGTGTTTTTGTTTGTTTTTTTACAATTTTTCTTTACAAGATGACTTCTCTAGATAACACCACACACACACACACACACACACACACACACACACACACACACACACGAAACATTGGAATTACAGACATAAATAAGTTATGGCGTGTGCGTGGCCGGCGGGAGGGAGGAGAGCGCCGTGGACCCTCTGGGTGGGTGGGTGGGGGTGGCAGGCGGTGACCTTCGCGCTGAGATTAACGAAAGGAACGTGGACGTCTCTGAGTTTCGTGGTTTTCTTTCTGTGGTTGTTGTTGTGGTTGAGTATACACAGGGGGTGGCCGAATGATGATGGTCTCTGAACACATAATGGCCAGGCCGCTCCGTGTGTGTGTGTGTGTGTGTGTGTGTGTGTGTGTGTGTGTGTGTGTATTAGAGGCCTGGGGCATGAATCCATGCATGGGTGGGGTCCAGCCAGCCTGGCCAGGGGTAGGGGACCTGGGCGGCTGGCCTGCCTGCTGGTCGAACTCCTGGTCGAGGGGACCATGTGCCTGTGAGCCTTTTATCCTACAGGACGGACACGGGGCGGCTGGATGGTGATGCGTTCAGAGATCACCCTCCTCCTCTGGCCGCTCCGTGTATAGATATAGATATAGATATAGATATAGATATAGATATAGATATAGATATAGATATAGAGATAGAGATAGAGATAGAGATATAGAGATATAGATGTTATAATATAGATATAGATGTTATAATATATATAGATATATATAGATGTAGATATTGATATAGATATAGATAGTATAGATATAAATATGAACATAGATAGATATACAAATAGACATAGACATAGACGTAGATATAGATATAGATACAGATACAGATACGGATACGGATACGGATACATATATGGATATAGATATACACAAGGTCGTAGACGTAGACGTAGATTAGATATAGATATAGACATAGACATAGATTAGATATAGACATAGACATAGACATAGACATAGACATAGACATAGACATAGATATAGAAATATATATACATATAAAGACATAGACATAGATATAGAAATTAGATATAGATATAGATATAGACATAGACATAGACAGAGACAGAGACATAGACATATAGATATGGATATGGATATGGAGATGGAGATGGAGATGGAGATGGAGATGGAGATGGAGATGGAGATGGAGATGGAGATGGAGATAGAGATAGAGATGATAGAGATAGAGATAGAGATAGAGATATAGATGATATAGGTATAGATATAGATGGAAATCAGAGCTTCACACCTGAAAGTCAGTTGGTCCTGGGAGTCAGCCTCATACTTAGAGTCAGCGTCGGACCTGGGAGTCATCAGCCTCGGACCTGGGGCCCAGAGCCTGGAATGTTGGCCATGCTCACACCAGAGCTGCCTGTTGTCGTGGAAACGGTGACCTTTGTGTCCCAACAATGGCATCTCACCCCCACGCCCAACCCGCCGGCCTGCACGGCCCCCCTCCCCCGGCCTGTGCTTCCTGCTCCCCCCGGTCATCTGTGTCCTTCTGCCCAGGGGGTGCAGCTGGCTTAGGGGGTGGGGGTCGGGGAGGGGGGAAGGGAGAGCAGATTTTGTGGGTGAACAAAGGCGCGTCTCAGATCCCACCTGATCTCTGTGGAATTATATCGGGGTGACAGGCCCCCCATCCTGGCCCCCACCCCAGGCCCCCCAAAAGCTGATGGAAAGGGAGGTTCCTCTCAATTGTCACTGAGAGGGCTCATTGGTATAAAAGGGGTACGATCCCTGAATTAAATTGATAAGCATCCCGATCCACCGCAGCAGATCCCCTTTTGTGGGTTTTTAAAAAATCCATCTGGATGCCGAAACTGGTGTGGCTCCGTGGACAGAGCGTCGGCCTGCGGACTAAAGGGTCCCGGGTTCGATTCCCGGTCAAGGGCATTGACCTCGGTGGCGGTCACTTCCCCAGTGGGGGGCGTGCAGGAGGCAGCTGGTTCCTGATTATGTCTCATCTTGGATGTTTCTCTCTCTCTGGCTCTCTCTCTCTCTCTTTCTCTCTCTCCTCTCTCCTGTCTCCCTTCCATCTGAAGTTAATAAAAAATAAACACTGAGTGGCCAGATGATGATGATGATCTCTGAACCTATAATAATATGGCTACTCAGTGTGTATATATGTATAAATATCATATATATATAATATATAATGTATTATATTAATATGGCCACTCAGTGTGTGTGTGTGTGTGTGTGTGTGTGTGTGTGTGTATTAGACACCTGGTGCATGAATCCGTGCATGGGTGGGGTCCCGGCCAGCCTGGCCAGGGGGAGGGGACGTGGACGGTCGGCCGGCCTGCCTGCTGGTCGAACTCCCGGTCGAGGGGACCATGTGCCTATGAGCCTTTTATCCTACAAGACGGACACGGAGCAGGCAGTTGGTGATGCGTTCAGAGATCACCCTCCTCTGGCCCCTCCGGATATAGTTATAGATATAGATATAGTTATAGATATAGATATAGATATAGATATAGATATAGATATAGATATATAGATAATGATATATGGATATAGATGTTATAGATAAAGATGATATAGATATAGATGTAGATATTGATATAGATATACCATATTTTTCGCACCATAAGCCGCACCCGACCATAAGACGCACCTGCTTTTTAGAGGAGAAAAATAGGAAAAAAAATATTCTGAACCAAATAGGGTAATAAAATATTTAATAAAGTATAACAGAATAATATTTGAACCATATAAACTGAACAGCAGTCAACAGTGGCATTGAGAACCATTATCACTGTCATTAACACATAAAGACAAAGGTTTGAGTGCTCTAGTCTTCTGAAAATCCCAAGAACTCTTCTTCGCTAGAGTCAGAATTCATGAAGACGCAGGCACTTCTGCTATTCGGACCATAAGACGCAGGCACTTTTCCTCCCACTATTTGGTGAAGAAAAAGTGCGTCTTATGGTCCGAAAAATACGGTAGATATAGATATAGATGATATAGATATAGATATGAATATAGATACAGATATACAAATAGACATAGACGTATATTAGATTTAGATATAGATACAGATACAGATATGAATATGGATATAGATATACACATAGACATAGATGTACACCTAGATTAGATATAAGCTGTCGATCTATCCACTGAGCCAAACTGGTCAGGGCTTAGATAAGATATAGACATAGACATAGACATAGGCATAGACAGAGACAGAGACAGAGACAGAGACAGAGACAGAGACAGAGACATAGACATAGACATAGACATATAGATATAGATGTAGATATAGATATATATATAGATATACATGTAGATGTAGATATAGATAAAGATATATAGACATAGACATAGACATTGATATAGATATAGATATAGACATAGACATAGACATAGATATTGATATACATGTAGAAGTAGATGTAGATATAGATAAAGATATAGACATAGACATAGACATAGACATAGATATAGATATAGAAATAGAAATAGATATAGATATAGATATACATGTAGATATAGACATAGACATAGATATAGATTAGATATATAGACATAGACATACACATATAGATATAGCCATAGATTAGATTTAGATATAGATATAGATATAGATATAGATATAGATATAGATATAGATATAGATATAGATATAGATATAGATATAGATATAGACATAGACATAGATATAGACATAGACATAGATTAGACATAGACATAGACATAGACATAGACATAGACATAGACATAGACATAGACATAGATAAATATATAGATGGAAATCAGAGCTTCAGACCTGAAAGTCAATTGGACCTGGGAGTCAGCCTCATACTTAGGAGTCAGCCTCGGTCCTGGGAGTCATCAGCCTCGGACCTGGATGTTAGAGCTTGGTCTTGGGAGTCAGCCTTGGGTCAGGGTGTCATCAGCCTTGGACCTGGTAGTCAGCTTAGGACCAGCTAGTCAGCTGGGAACCTGGGAGTCATCAGCCTGGGACCTGGGAGCCAGCCTAGGACATGGGGGTCACCCTGGGGCCTGGGTGTCTTCGGTGTTGGACCTGGGAGCCAGCCTCAGACCTGGGAGTCACCTTGGACCTGGGAGTCATCAACCTCAGGTCTGGGCCGAGCCAGCCTCGGACCTGGGACCCAGAGCCTCGGAATGCTGGCCATGCTCATGCCAGAGCTGCCTGTTGTCGTGGAAACGGTGACCATGGTGTCCCAATAATAGAATCCCACTCCCCCCAACCCCCTACGCCCCGCCCGCCTGCACGGCCTCCTTCCCCCGGCCTGTGCTTCCTGCTCCCCCTGGTCATCTGTGTCCTTCTGCCCAGGGTGTGCAGCTGGCTTAGGGGGTGGGGAGTGGTTAGGGGGTCGGGAGAGCAGATTTTGTGGGTGAACAAAGGTGTGTCTATGATCCCACCTGACCTCTGCTGAATTGTCTCAGGGTGACAGGCCCCAAACCCGGCTCCCGCCCGGCCCCCCAAAAAGCTGAGGGAAAGGAAGGTACCTCTCCATTGTCACGAGAGGGCTCGTTGGTATAAAAGGGCTACGATCCCTGAATTAAATTGATAAGCATCCCGATCCACGGCCCCAGATCCCCTTTTGTGGGTTTTTAAAAAATCCATCTGGAGGCTGAATCCCGGTGCGG
>OZ004723.1:546654-571654 GCA_963924515.1 Vespertilio murinus
CTGGTCAAGGGCACATGCCCAGGTTGTGGGCTCCATCCCCAGGAGGTAAGGCCTGAGGACTCAAGGGTCCCGGGTTCGATTCCCGGTCAAGGGCACAGGCCCGGGTTGCGGGCTCGATCCCCAGTAGGATTGGCCTGTGGACTCAAGGATCCTGGGTTCGATTCCTGGTCAAGGGCACACGCCTGGGTTGTGGGCTCCATCCCCAGGAGGTAAGGCCTGGGGACTCAAGGGTCCTGGGTTCAATTCCCGGTCAAGGGCACAGGCTCGGCTTGCGGGCTCATTCCCCGGTGTGTGTGTGGGGGGCGTGCAGGAGGCAGCCGGTCCAGGATTCTCTCTCCTCACGGGTGCTTCTATCTCTCCCTCCCTCTCCCTCTCCCTTCCTCTCGGAAGTAAAGCACTGTGTTAGAAGGGACATTAAAACCATTAAAACCGCCGCCTGGGGTGAGGGTGAGCTGGGTGCCGGCCAAGGGGTCTCATCCGAAAGCCCGACCGTGGCTCTGTGACGACGAAGCCGTGTGTGCGTCCTCTCTGCTCCCGTGGGGCGTGGCCGACGCCGAGGCAGACCCCCGTGGGGCCCTGTGTCCGCAGGCCTCGGGGGAGAGAGGGTGCACCTCGGGGTGAGGCCGGGGCGCCCCTGTGGCTGCAGGCTCAGGGTGGCTCAGGGCCTCCGGGGAGCCGAGCGGTGGTGGTGGTGGTGGTGGTGGTGGTGGTGGTGTGGGTGCCGGTGCTTCAGGGGCGGCCCTGGGGAAGAGACCGAAACGCCAGTCAGCCCCTGCGCCCCCTCGGCCCCCGCCTGACCCCCCAAAGGTCACAGATCGCCCTGCCCCCTCCTCCGTCCCCTCTCTCCCTGCCCGGGTCTTCCCACGCCTCTGCTTTGTTCTTTGTTCAAACTTGAGCTGCAAGGGCGAGGGAGACCAGTTCCTCCCCGGGGACCCGACACTTCCATCAACGGCCCTCCCAATTCTGTTTTTAAAAAATGTTTAAAAAATGAGCCCATTTGGCCCAAACCGGTGTGGCTCAGTGGATAGAGCGTCGGCCTGCGGACTCAAGGGTCCCGGGTTCGATTCCTGGTCAAGGGCATCGACCTTGGTGGCGGGCACATCCCCAGTGGGGGGCGTGCAGGAGGCGGCTGATGGATGATTCTCTCTCATCGATGTTTCTAACTCTCTATCCCTCTATCTTCCTCTCTGTAAAAAATCAATAAAATATATATTTTTTTAAAAAAAAACACTGTAATTAAAATTTTAAAAAAGCCCTAACCAGTTTGGCCCACTGGATAGAGCGTCGACCTGCAGACTCAAGGGTCCCGGATTTGATTCCCGGTCAAGGGCATGGACCTTGGTGGCGGGCACATCCCCAGTGGGGGGCGTGCAAGAGGCGGCTGATGGATGTTTCTCTCTCATCCATGTTTCTAACTCTCTATCCCTCTCTCTTCCTCTCTGTAAAAAAATCAATTATATATATATAAGCCCTCGCTGGTGTGGCTCAGTGGATAGAGCGTCAGCCTGTGGACTGAGGGGTCCCGGCTCGATTCTGGTCAAGGGCACGTGCCTGGGTTGCAGGCTCCATCCCCAGTAGAGGGCGTGCAGGAGGCAGCTGGTCCATGAAGTTTCTATATCACCCGCTCTCTCTCTCTCTCCCCCTTCCTCTCTAAAATCAATAAAATATATAATTTTTTTAAAAAAGAAAAATATATTTTATAAAAAGATAAAGAAAAGCATGCATTCTCTATAAAATGAAAGGAAGGGGGGAAAGGAGAAGAAAGGAAGAAGGAAGGAAGGAAGGAAGAAAAGAAGAAGAAGAAGAAGAAGAAGAAGAAGAAGAAGAAGAAGAAGAAAGAAGAGGAGGAGGAAGAGGAAGAAGAAGAAAAAGAAGAAGAAGAGGAGGAGGAGGAAGAAGAGGAAGAAGAAGAAGAAGGAAGAGGAAGAAGAAGAAAAGGAGGAGGAGGAAGAGGAAGAAGAAGAAGAAGGAAGAGGAAGAAGAAGAAAAGGAGGAGGAGGAAGAAGAAGAGGAAGAGGAGGAGGAAGAAGAAGAAGAAGAAGAAGAAGAAGAAGAAGAAGAAGAAGAAGAAGAAGAAGAAAGGAGGAGAAGAAGGAAGAAGAAGAAGAAGAAAGAAGAGGAGGAAGAGGAAGAAGAAGAGGAGGAGGAGGAGGAGGAAAGAGGAAGAAGAAGAAGGAAGAGGAAGAAGAAGAGGAAGAAGAAGAAGAAAAGGAGGAGGAGAAGGAAGAAGAGGAAGAGGAAGAGGAAGAAGAAGAAGAAGAAAAAGAAGAAGAGGAGGAGGAGGAGAAGAGGAAGAAAGAAGGATAAGAGGAAGAGGAAGAAGAAGAAGAAGAAATGAGAAGGAGAAGAAGGAAGAAGGAAGAAGAAGAAGAAAGAGGAGGAGGAGGAGGAAGAAGAAGAAGAGGAGGAGGAGGAAGAGGAAGAAGAAGAAGAAGAAGAAAGAGGAAGAAGAAGAGGAAGAAGAAGAAAAGGAGGAGGAGGAGGAGGAGGAGGAAGAAGAAGAAGAAGAAGAAGAAGAAGAAGAAGAAGAAGAAGAGGAAGAGGAAGAAGAAGAAAAGGAGGAGGAGGAAGAGGAGAAGAAGGAAGAAGGAAGAGGAAGAAGAAGAAAAGGAGGAGGAGGAGGAAGAAGAAGAAGAAGGAAGAGGAAGAAGAAGAAGAGGAGGAGGAGGAGGAAGGAGAAGAGGAAGAAGAGGAGGAAGAAGAAGAAGAAGAAGAAGAAGAAGAAGAAGAAGAAGAAGAAGAAGAAAAAAGGAGGAGAAGAAGGAAGAAGAAGAAAGAAGAGGAGGAAGAGGAAGAAGAAGAAGAGGAGGAGGAGGAAGAGGAAGAAGAAGAAGAGGAAGAAGAAGAAGAAAAGGAGGAGGAGGAGAAGGAAGAGGAAGAGGAAGAGGAAGAAGAAGAAGAAAAAGAAGAAGAGGAGGAAGAAGAGGAAGAGGAGGAGAAGAGGAAGAAGAGGAAGAAAGAAGGAGAAGAGGAAGAGGAAGAAGAAGAAGAAGAAGAAGAAGGAAGGAGAAGAAGGAAGAAGAAGAAAGAGGAGGAGGAGGAGGAAGAAGAAGAGGAGGAGGAGGAAGAGTAAGAAGAAGAAGAAGAAAGAGGAAGAAGAAGAGGAAGAAGAAGAAAAGGAGGAGGAGGAGAAGGAGGAAGAGGAGGAGGAGAAGGAGGAAGAGGAGGAGGAGGAGGAGGAAGAAGAAGAAGAAGAAGAAGAAGAAGAAGAAGAAGAAGAAGAAGAAAAGGAGGAGGAGGAAGAGGAGGAGGAGAAGGAGGAAGAAGAAGAAGGAGGAGGAGGAGGAGGAGGAGGGGAAAAGGTATTAATCTTCGGCCTTAGGACTGATGCTCAGATAACCCCCCCCCCCCCCCGGGCAGAGGAGAATGGGGAGGACTCTCGGGGGACGGGAACCCCACCTCTCGGCCTGCTGGGCGCGGGGACGGCGGGCGGCTCTTACCGTGCCCCGGGGGCAAGCGGGCGGGCGTCCGGAAGGTCTGCAGGGCGGGCGGCCCCTCCCCCGCGGCGGTCAGCACCCGCACCTCCAGGCGGTACAGGGTGGAGGGCCTCAGGTTGGGCACCGTGAGGGCGGGGCGGTCCTGAGGGGGGTTGGGGGGGACACACCAAGCCGGGGACATCGGTCAGAGAGACGCCTGGGAAGGAAGCCACGCCGAGGCCCGCCCCCCGGCTGGTGTTGCTCAGTGGTCGGGCACCAGCCTGGGAGCCAGGGTGGTCAGGGGTCCATCGATGCCCCAGGGGTGGGCGCGGCCCCAAGGAGGGGGCGTTCGGAGGGCGGCCGACCCATCATGGATGTTTCTCTCTCTCTCTCTCTCTCTTTCTCTCTCTCTCTCTCTCTCTCTCCCCCTCTCGCCCTCTCCCTTCCTCTCTGCAATCAATAAAAATACATTTAAGCCAAAATCGGTTTGACTCAGTGGGTAGAGCGTCGGCCTGCAGACAGAAGGGTCCCGGGTTCAATTCCCGGTCAAGGGCATGGACCCTGGTGGCGGGCACATCCCCAGTGGGGGTTCATGCAGGAGGCAGCTGATGGATGTTTCTCTCATTGATGTTTCTAGCTCTCTCTCCCTCTCCCTTCCTCTCTGTAAAAAAAAAAATATATATCAATAAAACATATTTTTAAAATATATATATTTCATTGATTTTTCTACAGAGAGGAAGGGAGAAGGACCGAGAGCCAGAAAACATCGATGAGAGAGAAACATCCACCAGCTGCCTCCTGCACGCCCCCCACCGGGGATGTGCCCACCACCAAGGCCCATGCCCTTGACCGGGAATCGAACCCGGGACCCTTCCGTCCGCAGGCCGATGCTCTATCCACACTGAGCCACACCGGTTTCGGCTAAGAAAGATAGACATAGTGACAGTAAAGCAACAAGCAGACTATCCAATGACAGCGGGGGATTGGGGGGGTAGGGAGATCTGGGGGAGATAAGAGATCAACCGAAGGACTGGTCTGCATGCATGTAAGTACAACCAATGGACACAGAACTCTGGGGAGGGAGGGCATGTATGGGAGGGGGGGCAGTGGTAAGCTATGTACACAGATAATACCTTAATAAATTAAAAATAATAATAAATTTTTAAATTTTTAAATAAAATTAAGAAAAATTAAAAAGTGGGTGTGGCCGAAACCGGTTTGGCTCAGTGGATAGAGCGTTGGTCTGCAGACTGAAAGGTCCCGGGTTCAATTCCGGCCAAGGGCATGGACCTTGGTTGCGGGCACGTCCCCAATAGGGGGTGTGCAAGAGGCAGCTGATAGATGATTCTTTCTCATTGATGTTTCTAACTCTCTATCCCTCTCTCTTCCTCTCTGTAAAAAATAAATAAAACATATTTTTTTAAAAATAAATTTAAAAATAAATAAAAATCAATAAATACATATTTTAAAATTAAAAGTGGGTGTGGGTGTGGGTGGGGGGTGGGCAGAGATATGGGGGGGACACGGACATGCCCGGGGGGGCACACCTACCGCGGGCAGGATCTGGGACTGCGAGACGACGGCGACGCTGTCGGGCAGGCTGTTCTGCCGGCTCTCGGCCGCCACCTCGGCCCAGGAGGCCCGGAAGCCGGTCACGGGCCGGTGCGGGCTGGCCGCGGCCGCCCTCCAGGCAAAGTGGCCGGTGACGTTCCCGTCCCGGACGGTGAAGGAGGCGGACAGGCCCTCGGGGGTGGCCGGCGCTTGGGGGACGGCGTGACCTGCAGGGAAGGAGAGGTGGGGGGGGCGCTGGTGGACTGTGGGCCCCTGGCGAGAGCCAGAGCTATGGACCGATGGGTTAGGCGTCCAGACATTGGGGGATCCAGTTGTTTTGTGGCCAAATAGGAGCGCTGGTGGACGGTGAGCCCCCGAGAGGGCCAGAGCTATGGACCGATGGGTTAGGCGTCCAGACAATGGGGGATCCAGTTGTTTTGTGACCAAATAGGAGCGCTGGTCGACCTTGAGCCCCTAGCAAGGGCCAGAGCTATGCACAGATCGTTTAGTTGTCCAGACAATGGGGGCTCAAGATTTTTCCAGACCAAATAGGATCTCTGGTGGACCTTGATCCCGTTACGTCTGGGGGCTCCAGTTACTTCCTGACCAAATAGGATCGCTGGTGGACCTTGAGCCCCGGGCAAGGGCCAGAGTTAAGCACTGGTTGGTTAGTCGTCTAGACAATGGGGACTCAAGTTGTTTCCTGACCAAATAGGATCGCTGGTGGACCTTGAGCCCCCGAGAGGGCCAGAGCCATGCACAGATCGTTTAGTTGTCCAGACAATGGGGGCTCAAGATTTTTCCAGACCAAATAGGATCGCTGGTGGACCTTGATCCCCAGTTACGTCTGGGGGCTCCAGTTACTTCCTGACCAAATAGGATCGCTGATGGACCTTGAGCCCCTGGCAAGGGCCAGAGTTAAGCACTGGTTGGTTAGGCGTCCAGACATTGGGGGATCCAGTTGTTTTGTGGCCAAATAGGAGTGCTGGTCAACCTTGAGCTTCTGGCAAGGGCCAGAGCTCAGCACCGATGGGTTAGGCGTCCAGACATTGGGGGATCCAGTTGTTTTGTGACCAAATAGGATCGCTGGTGGACCTTGAGCCCCGGGCGAGGGCCAGAGCCAGGCACCGATGGGTTAGTCAATGGGGGCAATGGGGGCTCAAGACTTTTCAAGACATTTGCAGCAACCTGGATGGAACTGGAGAGCATCGTGCCGAGTGAAATAAGCCGGTCCATGAGAGAGAAACACCACACGTCCTCACTCATGTATGGATAATAAAGAACATTATAAACTGATGAACAGAAAGATAGAGAGAGAGACAGTAAAGCAGCAAGCAGACTGCCCAATGACAGCGGGGGGAGGGGGGGTAGGGAGATCTGGGGGGAGATAAGAGATCAACCGAAGGACTGGTCTGCATGCATATAAGTACAACCAACGGACACAGAACTCTGGGGAGGGAGGGCATGCATGGGAGGGGGGGAGGCAATGGTAAGCTATGTACACATATAATACCTTAATAAATTTTAAAAAATAATAATAATAATAAAGATTTTTCAAGACAAAATAGGATCGCTGGTGGACCTTGAGCCCCGGGCAAGGGCCAGAGCTATGCACCGATGGTTTTGTCCCGTCCGGCTGTTCTATCCGGCCCGCGGAGCCGAGAGAGCGGAGGAGGGCTCTCTTGCTCTCCCCTTCGCGCCTTCGCCGGCCGCCCAAGAGGAGAGGCCAGCACGGTCAGGCTGCTTTGGTGCCGGCCCTCCCTCCGGTCCAGTGTGAGAGCCCACGGTGGCCCTTGAGTCCAAAAGTTTGCCCACCCCAGAGTTAGATAGATAAATGATAGACAGACAGATAGATAGATAGATAGATATAGATGATAAATAGATGATAGATAGATAGATAGATACAGAGGTATATAGATAGGTATAGATGATAGATATAGATAGATAGATAGATAGATAGATAGATAGATGATATAGGTAGATAGATAGATAGGTAGGTAGGTAGATAGATAGCTATAGATAGATAGATAGATAGATAGATAGATATAGAGGTATATAGATAGGTATAGATGATAGATAGATAGATAGATAGATAGATACATAGATACATAGATGATAGATAGGTAGGTAGATAGATAGATAGATAGATAGATATAGAGGTATATAGATAGGTATAGATGATAGATATAGATAGATAGATAGATAGATGATATAGGTAGATAGATAGGTAGGTAGGTAGATAGATAGCTATAGATAGATAGATAGATAGATATAGAGGTATATAGATAGGTATAGATGATAGATAGATAGATAGATAGATACATAGATACATAGATGATAGATAGGTAGGTAGATAGATAGATAGATAGATAGATATAGAGGTATATAGATAGGTATAGATGATAGATATAGATAGATAGATAGATAGATGATATAGGTAGATAGATAGGTAGGTAGGTAGATAGATAGCTATAGATAGATAGATAGATAGATAGATAGATATAGAGGTATATAGATAGGTATAGATGATAGATAGATAGATAGATAGATAGATAGATACATAGATACATAGATGATAGATAGGTAGGTAGATAGATAGATAGATAGATAGATAGATAGATAGATAGATAGCTATAGATAGATAGATAATGGACAGATGATAGATCAGCTGTGGGGAAACTATGGCTCCGCGGGGGCCGGATCCGGCCCGTCCGGCTGTTCTATCCGGCCCGCGGAGCCGAGAGAGCGGAGGAGGGCTCTCTGGCTCTCCCCTCCGCGCCTTCGCCGGCCGCCCAGGAGGAGAGGCCAGCACGGTCAGGCTGCTTTGGTGCCGGCCCTCCCTCCGGTCCGTCCAGTGTGAGAGCCCACGGTGGCCCTCGAGTCAAAAAGTTTGCCCACCCCTGGGTTAGATAGATAGATAAATGATAGATAGATATATAGATAGATAGATAGATAGATAGATATAGAGGTATATACCATATTTGCCGGCGTATAAGACGATTTTTTGGCCCTGAAATATATGCCTCCAAGTGGGGGGTAGTCTTATACAGCGAGTATATAACAAACTCTGTATTTTTAGTGGAAATTTTAGGGGGTCGTCTTATACGCCGGCAAAGACGTATTTTTTTCAGGGCCAAAAAATCGTCTTATACGCCGGCAAATACGGTAGATAGATATAGATAGATAGATAGATAGAAAGATAGATAGATAGATAGATAGATAGATAGATAGATAGATAGATAGATGATAGATGACAGATAGATAGATAGATAGATAGGTGATAGATAGATAGATAGATAGATAGATAGATAGATAGATAGATAGATAGATAGATGATAGATAGATGATAATGGACAGATGATAGATCAGCCGTGGGCAAACTACAGCCCCTCGGGGGGCCGGATCCAGCCCATCCAGCTGTTCTATCCGGCTCGAGAGGAGCCGAGAGAGCGGAGGAGGGCTCTCTGGCTCTCCCCTCCGCGCCTTCGCCGGCCGCCCAACAGGAGAGGCCAGCACGGTCAGGTTGCTTTTGCTCTGGCCCTCCGGTCGGTCCAGTGTAAGAGCCCACGGTGGCCCTCAAGTCAGAATGTTTGCCCACCCCTGGCCTAGCTTCTGGCTGAGCAGCCCTCCCTCCCTCCCCCTGGGGGAGCGCACGGACCACCAGGGAGGGCAGCTCCTGCACCGAGCGCCCGCCCCCTGGTGGCCAGTGCGCGTCATAGCGGCCGGTCGACCGGTTGTCCGGTCGATTTGCATATTAGCCTTTTATGACATAGGATGTTCAGAAGCGTGTGTACATATTGTGGACGCGGACCGAGGGTGCTGCCATGTCCGGCCTGCACGTGGCGGCCCCGGCCCACGCACCTGCGTCCCCGGGGCAGCCGGCGTGGGTTCGGCTCTTCCCCCGCGGCGAGGCGCAGGGCGGCGTCGGGAAGGAGAGCGTCTCGGCCCCGGGGCGGCCCCTCGGCTGGGCCGGCCACACGGTCACCTCGTACGTGCAGGCGAACACCGGGTCTCGGGGGATCGTGGGGTTTTCCTGCAGCGAGAGAGAGAAGAGGCAGGTGGGTCTTGCTCTGCTGCCTTTTGGGGCGGGGGAAGGCGGGGGGTCGTGGGGGCCGCCAGACAGCCGTGCGGATTCGTGGGAAATGAGACACGGGGAGCAACAGAACGCTCGGCAGGCGTGGCTCAGGGGTTGAGTGTCGGCCTAGGAACCAGGAGGTCAGGGTTCGATTCCTGGTCACGGGCACCTTGCCGGCTGGGTCCCCAGTAGGGGGCGTGCAGGAGGCAGCTGGTCCATGATTCTCTGTCATCGTGGGTGTTTCTCTCTCTCTCTCTCTCTCTCTTCCTCTCTTTCTCTCTCCCTCTCCGCCTATATCTATCTATCTATCTATCTATCTATCTATCATCTATCTCTCTCTCCCTTTCTCTCTAAGATCTATCGATCACATATTATACTAGAGGCCCGGCGCACGAAATTTGAGCAAGGGGTTCGGCCCCGGCAGCTGCCGCTTTGGCCAGAAGGTCATCTGGACATTTGTCTGGCTTCCCGGTCTGATTGGCATATCGTGCTTTCGTTGTTATTGATGTGACACATATGCATGATAAACAAATAATCCTATATAATGAAAGCCTAATATAAAAACCGACCGAGCCAAAACCAGTGTGGCTCAGTGGGCAGAGCATAGGCCTGGGGATGGAACGGTCCCGGGTTCGATTCCCGGTCAAGGGCGTGGGCCTGGGTGGAAGGCACATCCACAGCGGGGGGCGTGCAAGAGGCAGCTGATCCATGATTCTCTCTCATGGATGTTTCTAACTCTCTATCCCTCTCTCTTCCTCTCTGTGAAAAATCAATTAAAAAAATATATTTTTTTAAAAAAGAAAGAATCCTGCCGAAACCGGTGTGGCTCAGTGGATAGAGCGTCGACCTGGGGACTCAAGGGTCCCAAGTTCGATTTCCCGGTTAAGGGCATGGACCTTGGTGGCGGACACATCCCTGGTGGGGGGTGTGCAGGAGGCAGCTGGTCGATGTTTTTCTCTCATCATCGACGTCTCTGACTCTCTGTCCCTCTCTCTTCCTCTCTGTAAAAAACATCATTTAAAAGAAAGAAAGAAAGAAAGAAAGAAAGAAAGAAAGAAAGAAAGACAGACAGACAGAAAGAAAGAAAGAAAGAAAGAAAGAAAGAAAGAAAGAAAGAAAGAAAGAATCCTATATAATAAAACCCTAATATGCAAACCCACCGAATGGTGGACTGACCTGCAGGCCTACTGGTCGCGGTGACGCTCCCTGACCACCAGGGGGGGCAGACGCGCAACCCAGGGCCTGCCCGCCATCCTGCAGGCTCCAGGCTGGCCAGGTGGGGTGCCAGGGCGCCCCCCACCCCACCTACCTCGCCTCGATCACCCCACCGGTTGCCTCGAAATTATAAGTAAATAAATAAAAGTTAAGGGCCACGTTTTCGGAGTCTGGCATGGACGGGTAACGCCTACTTGCTGCTGGTGGCTTGGTGACACACAGGGACGTGGCCGCGTGAGGCGCTTGGTCACGGGACCGTATAGAGCAGCCGTGGGCAAACTACGGCTCCACAGAGGCCAGATCCAGTGGTTCTATCCGACCCGTGGCGGAGCCGAAAGAGCGGAGGAGGGTTCTCTAGCTCTCCCCTCCGCGCCTCCACCAGCCGCCCAAGGTGAGAGTGCCAGCACGGTCAGGTTGCTTTTGTGCCGGCCGGCCGGTCGTCCAGTGTAAGAACCCATGGCAGCCTAAAACAGTTCGGCTCAGTGGATAGAGCCCTGGTCTGCGGACTGAAAGGTCCCGGGTTCGATTCCGGTCAAGGGCATGTACCTTGGTGGCGGGCACATCCCCGGTGGGGGATGTCCAGGAGGCAGCTGGTCGATGTTGCTAACTCTCTATCCCTCTCCCTTCCTCTCTGTGAAAAATCAATAAAATATATTTTTTAAAAATAATAAAAAATAGAATTATATTTAAAAAGAACCCATGGTGGCCCTCGGGTCCAAAACGTTTGCCCACCCCGGGTGCAGAAGGTCCCTGGGGGGAGGCGGCACCGTCGGAGGTGCAGCCACGTCAGCCCTCAGAGGACAATTCATAGCCTTCGTCCAGCTGCACGGAACGCCGAGGCCTCCCGGTTGGGCCGGGTGTCCGCGGAGGGGCGGGCATCGCGCCCGCCTGGGGGCAGGGCGTGAGGGACACGTCGGCGACCTCTCGAGGGGGCCCTTCCCCGTTCAGTTCTTCACCTGACAGCTGCCTGGGAGGGGGTTTGCGAGGACCTACCCAGGTACGCGCGCCTCCTGGGTCCAATTCTATACACGCACTGGATGAGTCGAATGTCTATTGGGGATGGAGCCAGGGGGGTTCCGGGGCTCACCTGTGTGGTCTCATTGTGGGCACACGCTTCCGGGGTCCACGGCACCTGGTAGCCACTGGCGCCGGCGTCTGGAACAGAGATCAGTCCAGGGTCACACCCCCACGCAGTCCCGGACCCCCACCGTGCGGCCGAGCAGGAAGGAAGGGATTGAAATTGGCCAGGTGACACCCCCCCCCTCCAAAGGCGTGCAACGGGGGCATGTGGGCACTGCAGATGCCAACTATAATTTCGGGATATGGTGGTTGAGCCTCGACCGAGGAGCCGGGAGGTCAGGGTTCGATTCCCTGGTCAAGGGCACGTGCTCAGGCTGTGTGCAGGTTGAATCCCCAGTAGGAGGCGTGCAGGGGGCAGCCGGTCCGTGGTTCTCTCTCTTCGTGGGTCTCTCTCTCTCTCTCTCTCTCTCTCTCTCTCTCTCTCTCTCTCTCTCTCTCCCCCTTCCTCTCCGGAAGTCTTTGAAAATATGGATAAGAGCCCTGACCAGTGTGGCTCAGTGGATAGGGCGTCGGCCTGCGGACGGAAGGGTCCCGGGTTCGATTCCCGGGTCAAGGGCACAGGCCCGGGGTTGCGGGCTCCGTCCAACGGACAGGAAGCAGCCGGTCCATGATTCCCTCTCGTCACTTCATCACTGATGCTTCTCTCTCTCTCTCTCTCTCTCTCTCTCTCTCTCTCTCTCTCCTCGTCCTCTCCCTTCCTCTCCAAAACCAATAAAAATGTATTTTTTAAAATAAGTTTGCCCTAACCAGTGTGGCTCAGTGGCTAGAGCGTCGGCCTGCGGATGGAAGGGTCCCGGGTTCGATTCCCGGCCAAGGGCATGGACCTTGGATGCAGGCACGTCCCCAGGTGGGAGGCATGCAGGAGGCAGCTGGTTGATGCGTCTCTCTCTCTCTCCTCATCGACGTTTCTCTCCCTCTCTCCCTCTCCCTTCCTCTCTGTGAAAAAAAAATATCAATAAAACGTTTTTAAAATCTGAATAGGAGAAGAGAAGAGAAGAGAAGAGAAGAGAAGAGAAGAGAAGAGAAGAGAAGAGAAGGGGGTTGTGGGAATTTCCTGGAGGCGCTGAGAGGGTCGTCTTGCCTGGGGGGCGGGCGGGGATGGCGGGAATCTGGGGGAACAGGGGGAGCCAGGGGAAAGCAGGCAGACGCATACTTAGGATGTTTTCGGGTCCGGCGGCTCCGAGGCCGGTTCGCAGACCCGGGAGCACCCGCCCGGCTTAAGGGCCCTTGGCCGGAGCGCTGGGCGTGACGGGGTGCCTCCTGCACCCCAGCTGCTGGCCTGCCAGGGGGGGCGGGGTGAAGGTGGGACAGAGGCCGCTGCTCAGACTGGTGTGACCGGGGCGGCGGGGTTGGGGAGGGGACCCCAGAGGCTCGTGGGATTGAGGAGAAGCCCCAACCCCCTCCGAGGGAGAGAGCTCAGATGGGTCAGGCCCGGGGTCTGCAAACCGCGGCTCCCGGGAGCCACGTGTGGCTCTCGGGTCCCCGGAAGGCGGCCCTTCCACAAAACACCGGGGCCCCGGGCATGTCTGCGTGGGAGACGTGGCCTGCGGAAATGTTCACGGTTAAATTCACCTTTTTATTTCTATTTTTTTATTTTATTTTTATACCTATCTTTTTATATTTTTTTACAGAGAGGAAGGAGGGGGAGAGAGCTAGAAACGTCGATGAGAGAGAGAGACATATCGACCAGCTGCCTCCTGCACGCCCCCCCACACACACCTGGGGACGTGCCCGCCACCCTGGCCCATGCCCTTGACCGGGAATCGAACCCGGGGCCCTTCCCTCCCTTCCTTTCGGAGGTCCGGGCGGGCTCGCAGCCTGTCCCCCTCCCCTCCCCTGTCTCCCCCACACCCTCCCTGGGTCTGGGACAGCCGTGGGCAAACTACCGCCCCGCGGGGGCTGGATCCGGCCCGCCCGGCTGTTCTGTCCGGCCCTCGAGGAGCCGGGAGAGCGGAGGAGGGCTCTCTGGCTCTCCCCTCCGCGCCTTCGCCGGCCGCCCAGGAGGAGAGGCCAGCACGGTCAGGCTGCTCTGGCTCCGGCCCTCCCTCCGGTCCGTCCAGTGTGAGAGCCCACGGTGGCCCTCGGGTCAAAGAGTTTGCCCACCCCTGGTCCAGGAGCTGCCGGCTGGCATAAGACGCGTCTGACAGCTGGGCCCTGCGTGGTGGCCGAGTGCCAACCAACGAGCCAGGAGGTCCGGGTTCGAGGCCCATGTTTGTTTCTCTCTCTCTCTCTCTCGCTCTCTCCCTCCCTCCCTCCCTCCCTCCCTCGCCCTTCCTCTCCGGAAGTCTATGAAAATATGAATAAGAGCTCTGAGCGGTGTGGCTCAGTGGATAGGGTGTCCGCCTGCAGGCAGAAGAGTCCCCGGTTCGATCCCCGGTCCAGGGCATGGACCTTGGTTGCGGGCACATCCCCAGGTGGGGGGCGTGCAGGAGGCGGCTGGTGGATGTCTCTCTCTCAGCATCGATGTTTCTGACTCTCTATCCCTCTCCGAAATCAATGCAAATATACTTAAAACATAAATAAAAATAGCCCTGGCTGGTGTGGCTCAGTGGATAGGGCGTCGGCCTGCGGGGAGAAGGGTCCCGGGTTCGATTCCCGGGTCAAGGGCACAGGCCGGGGGTTGCGGGCTCAGTCCAATGGACAGGAGGCAGCTGGTCCATGATTCCCTCTCCTCACTGATCTCTCTCTCTCTCTCTCTCTCTTTCTCTCTCGTCCTCTCCCTTCCTCTCTGAAACCAATAAAAATGTATTTTTTTAAAGTAATTTTGCACTAACCGGTGTAGCTCAGTGGCTAGAGCGCCGGCCTGGGGACCACAGGGTCCCGGGTTCAATTCCCGGCCAAGGGCATGGACCTTGGATGCAGGCACGTCCCCAGGTGGGAGGCGTGCAGGAGGCAGCTGGTCGATGCGTCTCTCTCTCTCTCCTCATCGATGTCTCTCTCTCTCTCTCCCTCTCCCTTTCTCTTTGTGAAAAAAAAAATCAATAAAACATGTTTTCAAAATCTGAATAGGAGAAGAGAAGAGAAGGGGGTTGTGGGAATTTCCTGGAGGCGCTGAGAGGGTCCCTTGCCTGGGGGGCGGGCGGGGATGGCGGGAATCTGGGGGAACAGGGGGAGCCAGGGGAAAGCAGGCAGACGCACACTTGGGATGTTTTCGGCTCCAGGGGCTCCGAGGCCGGTTCGCAGACCCGGGAGCACCCGCCCGGCTTAAGGGCCCTTGGCCGGAGCGCTGGGCGTGACGGGGAGCCCCCTGCACCCCAGCTGCTGGCCTGCCGTGCACCCCCGGCCCTGACCTGACGGGGGGCGGGGTGAAGGTGGGACAGAGGCTGCTGCTCAGACTGGAGAGACCGGGGCAGGGGGGGGCGGACCCCAGGGGCTCGTAGGATTGAGGAGACGCCCCAACCCCCTCCGAGGGAGAGAGCTCAGATGGGTCAGGCCCGTGGTCTGCAAACCGCGGCTCCCGGGAGCCACGCGCGGCTCTCCGGCCCCCGGAGGGCGGCCCTTCCACAAAACACCTCGGCCCGGGGCATGTCTGCGTGGGAGACGTGGCCTGCGGAAATGTTCACGGTTAAATACACCTTTTTATTTCTATTTTTTAATTTTATTTTTATACCTATCTTTTTATATTTTTTTTTACAGAGAGGAAGGAGAGGGAGAGAGAGCTAGAAACATCGATGAGAGAGAGAGAGACATATCGACCAGCTGCCTCCTGCACGCCCCCTCCCCCTGGGGATGTGCCCGCCACCCAGGTCCGTGCCCTTGACCGGGAATCGAACCCGGGACCCTTCCCGTCTGCAGGCCGAGGCTCTGCCCACTGAGCCACACCGGCTTAGGCGGAAGAGGTTTACGTTGAGGGCATGTGGCTCTCCGGAGACATGTCCGTCGTGGACCTGCGGGTATGTGGCCCCGTGGACAAGCGAGTTTGCCCGCCTCCTGGCCGCTGGGAGGCGCCAGGTCCCGGCTAGGGCTTGCCCGTGGGCCCTGGGGCCCCAGGAGGCCGCGGACATCGTGGGGGTGGGGTGGGGGTGGGGGGTCCTGGCCCTGCCCAGGCCACACCGGCTCGTTTCCAAGTGGCTGGTGCTGTCCGCCTGGCCTGCGAACAAAGGTTGCAAATGCCCAGGGGGCCCCGGGCCGGTGTGGCTCAGTGGGCAGCGCCGGAGGGTTCCAGGTTCGGTCCCGGTCGAGGGTGGGGGTGTCCCTCCTTGGTGGCCCTGGTCTGAGGGTGTGCGTGTGAGCAGGAGGCAACCCACCAAGGTCTCTGTCCCATGGGTCTGTCTGTCTGTCTCTGTCCCTCTCTCTCCCACGCGCTCTAAGAATATCTAAAATATCCTCGGGCGAGGATTGAAAACAACAGCGACACGTTTATGTATGTAAAAGCCTGAGCAACCGTCCGACCGTCTGACCGTCTGACCGGTGGCTATGACACACACTGGCCACCAGGGGGGCAGACGCTCCAACCGGTAGCTGTGACCCTCACTGACCACCAGGGGGCAGACGCTCTGATCAGTAGCTATGACCCTCACTGACCACCAGGGGGCAGATGCTCCAACCGGTAGCTATGACATGCACTGGTCAGCAGGGGGCAGACACTCCAACCGGTGCTATGACGCACACTGACCACCTGGGGGCAGACGCTCTGACCAGTACCTATGACTCACACAGGCCACCAGGGGGCAGACGCCCCAACTGGTAGCTATGACTGTCACTGGCCACCAGGGGGCAGATGCTCGACCGGTAGCTGTGACCCTCACTGACCACCAGAGGGCAGACGCTCCGACCGGTAGCTGTGACCCTCACTGACCACCAGGGGGCAGATGCTCCAACTGGTAATCCAGGACCCCTCGGGGGACGTCAGAGAGCCAGTTTTTGCCCAACCCCTGCAGGCCAGGCTGAGGGACCCCGCCAGTGCCCAGGAATCCCTGCATCAGGCCAATAATCTCTATATATAAAACGCTAATATGAAAATTGTCCGCTCCGGAGTTCGCCCGCCCGCTATGACGTGCGCTGGCCACCAGGGGGCGACCAGCATCGCTGGCGGGTCAGAGAGGGAGAGGGGGGAGGAAGGAGGAGGCGGGGAGACGGACAGGCGGGGGCGGAACTCAGAAGAGGGAGAAATCTCACACAGGACTCTCACGTCTCCCAAGGGACACTGGGTGCCACGTGGGTGTGTGAGGGGCAGCAGACACAGACTCCCCGGTGGGGGTGAGACTTTAACTTCACAAGAGAGAGGCGGCAGGCCAGGCCAGCACGCCTCTGCAGTCGAATGGCGACCAACGAACCAGGAGGTCCGGGGTTCGATTCCCGGTCGAGGGCCCAGGCCCGGGCGGCGGGCTGGGTCCCCAGTGGGGGGGACGTGCAGTAGGTGGCCGGTCCATGAATTCTCTCTCTCTCTTTCTCTCTCCCTTTCTCTGTGAAGCAAAAATACAGACACTGAGCCCTGGCCGGTGTGGCTCAGTGGGCAGAGCGTTGGCCTGCAGACGGAAGGGTCCCGGGTTTGATTCCCGGTCAAGGGCACAGGCCTGGGTAGCAGCCACATCCCCAGTGGGGGGCGTGCAGGAGGCAGCCAGTCCATGATTCTCTCTCGTCATGGATGTTTCTGTCTCTCTCTCTCTCATTCCCCCTTCCTCTCTGAAATCAATAAAGAAATATATCTAACACACATACACACACACACACAGGCAGGCCGGCCGACCGCCCACATCCCCTCCATCCCCCTGGGCAGGCTGGCCGGACCCCATCCATGCACGGATTCATGCATGATATAGATAGATAGACAGAGATAGAAATAGAGATAGAGATAGAGATTAGATTGTAGATGTAGATGTAGATGTAGATGTAGATATAGATGATATAGATATAGATATATAGATAGACATAGATATAGACAGAGATAGATGTAGATAGAGATAGAGATATAGTATAGATATGGATATGGATATAGACATAGACATAGATATAGACATAGATATAGATATATAGATAGATAGATAGATATAGATATATAGATATAGACAGATATAGACATAGATATAGACATAGATATAGAGATAGATAGATACAGATATAGTATAGATATAGATATATAGACATAGACATATAGATATAGATATAGAGATATAGATAGATATAGATATAGACATAGACATAGACATAGATATATAGACAGACAGACATATAGACATAGATATAGATATAGTATAGATATGGATATGGATAGAGATATAGATATATATGATATAGATATAGATATAGATATAGATATAGATATAGACATAGATATAGACATAGACATGAATATAGACATAGATATAGATATAGTATAGATATGGATATGGATATGGATATGGATATAGATATAGATATAGATATAGATATAGATATAGATACACACACACACACACACACACACACACACACACACACACGGAGCAGCCAGGTGACTATGCATTCAGAGACCATCCTCCTCCGGCCGCTCCGTGTGTGCACACATTTATAAAAAGTCGGTCTCGGGGGAGGTTGTGAAGGGCGACCCCCCTGTCTGCGGGGCGACCCCCGCGGTCGGCGGGCAGGCGGGCCGGGGGGCACTCACCGTGGCGGCTGCCGGCGGTGGGCGCGGGCGCGAGGGTGAAGCGCAGGGGGGCCCGGGGGCTCCTGAGGCGCCTCCGCCCCCAGAAGGCCACGGCCTGCAGCTCCACGGCGTACTCCGTGCCCGGCTGCAGGCCCTCCAGTGCCACGGAGCTCTGGGCCTGGGGGAGAGACGGACAGACGGACAGACGGACAGAGAGAGACAGAGAGAGGGGGGCGGCCCCGGTCACACACTGGCCCACCCGCCAGTGCCCCCCGCAGGAGGGAGGCTGCCTCTCTGTCCCTGGAGGGGACCACAGCAGGGCCTCCCCACACCCACGGAGACCCATCTGAGCTCACCTCCCACCCCCAGTCTTCCTCTTATTTTTATATATTTTTTAGTTTTATTTTTAACAGGAGGCCTGGTGCACGAAGATTCGTGTGGTGGCCCTCCCTCCCTCTGGCTCCCAGGACCCGGGCCTCCGCTCCGGCTGCAGCAGAGAAGCCAGGCCTCCTCAGTCTGCAGCCAGTGCTCCGGTGCCGGTGTATGCAAATGAGCCCACCATCTTGGCTGGGCTCATTTGCATGCCCACTCCCAATTGGCCGGCGGCCATGGCGGAGTTGCGGCCGATTTGCATATTTTTTCCCTTTTATGAGCGTGGGTGTGCCTATTTTTTTTTTAACTCCTTACCCCAGGGGGTTTTTCTGCTTCTTTGTTTCTTTGTTTTTTTGTTTTTTTTTAATATATTTTTATTGATTTTTTTTTTTTTACAGAGAGGAAGAGAGAGGGATAGAGAGCTAGAAAAGTCGATGATGAGAGAGAATCATCGACCAGCTGCCTCCTGCACGCCACCCCCCCCCAAATGGGGATGTGCCCACTGCCAAGGTCCATGCCCTTGACCTGGAATCGAACCCGGGACCCTGCAGTCCTCAGGCCGGCACTCTGTCCACCGAGCCACAACAGTTTCAGCCCAGGGTTTTTTGTGTGTGTGTGTTTGTTTGGTGTATTTTTTTCCCATTGATTTTTTTAGGGAGAGACGGAGAGAAACGTCGACGAGAGAGAAAGAGAGAGGGGGGGGTACATCGATGGGCTGCCTCCCTGCACGCACCCCTGACCAGGGCCCCGGGGCCGGGGAGGAGCCCGCCACCGAGACACGTGCCCTGGGCCGGGAATTGAATCCGGGACCCTCACAGTGTGCAGGCCGGCGTTCTATCCACTGAGCCACACCGGCCGGGGCCTGCCTCTCTCTGTGAGGCCTGCAAACCCAGCTTGATTGGGGGGGGAGAGTGGCACGGAGAACAGGGGCTGCCCGGGAGGGAGCTGCCAGGGCGGTCCGTAAAAGGAGGGAGCCCTGGCCGGTGTTGCTCAGTGGGTAGAGCATCGGTCTGTGGACGGAAGGGTCCTGGGTTCGATTCCCGGTCAAGGGCACAGGCCCGGATTTGCGGGCTCCATCCCCAGGTGGGGGGTGTGCAGGAGGCGGCCGATGGGTGTTTCTCTCTCATCGGTGATGTTTCTATCTCTCTCTCCTTCTCCCTTCCTCTCTGAAATCCATAATATATATATATATTCTTTTAATATATTTTATTGATTTTTCACAGAGAGGAAGAGAGAGGGATAGACAGAAACGTCGTATTATAGACACAGACATAGACAGACATATAGACATAGACATACATATAGACATGTAGACATAGACATAGATTAGATATAGATATAGATATATAGATATAGCTATAGACATAGATTAGATATAGATATAGACATATAGACATAGACATAGATTAGATATAGACATAGACATAGACATATAGACTTAGACATAGACATAGACATATAGACATAGATTAGACATAGACATATAGACATAAACATAGACATAGACATAGACATAGATTAGATATATAGACATAGACATATAGACATAGATTAGATATAGACATAGACATAGATTAGATATAGATATAGACATAGACTATAGACATAGACATAGACATATAGACATAGACATACACATAGATTAGAGACAGACATAGACATAGATTAGATATATATATAGACATAGACATAGACATATAGACATAGATTAGACATAGACATAAACATAGATATAGACATAGACATAGATTAGATATAGACATAGATTAGATATAGATATAGACATAGACAGACATAGACATAGATTAGATATATATAGACATAGACATATAGATATAGACATAGATTAGACATAGACAGACATAGCCATAGACATAGACATAGCCATAGACATAGACATAGACATAGACATAGACATAGACATAGACATAGACATAGATACAGACATAGACATAGATTAGACACAGACACAGACACACAGACACAGACACACACACAGACACACACACAGACACACACACACACACAGACACAGACAGACACACAGACATAGACACAGACACAGACACAGACACAGACATACTGAGTGGCCAGACTATGACGAGTTCAGAGACCACCATCACCTGGCCACCGAGTGTATTTCTTCTCCCTTCACTCTCCGTTGCCGACGGCATCACCAGGCCCTCTCTGTCCACCCCTGGCCTCCTCCAGCCGCTCCTGGCCCCTGCCCGCCCCCCCCCCAGGCCCTCCCACCCCCTGGTCTGTGTCCTCGCCGAGGCGTCTGTGCACACATGTCCACTGGCTGACCTCTGCCCTCCCCCGACCCCCACCCCGGCCTCACAGACCCAGGGTCCCCGGCCCCCCTTACCCCGTCCACCGTCTTCCTCCGGCGCCTCTTGCGGGCGGGCACGGGGCCCCAGAGCACCCGGTAGTGGTGCACGGGCACGTCCGGCTCCCGGGGCCCGTCCCAGGCCAGCGAGACCGTCACGGCCCCGGCCTGGCCGCTGCCAGGGGTGGCGCTGGCCACGCGGAGGCGGGTGGGGGCCTCAGGGGCCGACGGATCTGGAACCGGGAGGGGGGGAGAGAGAGAGGGGTGGTCAAGGGGGGGGACGGTCAGTGCATGTCATAGCGACTGGTCTGCTGGTCGGCTGTCTGCCCCCTGGTGGTCAGTGCACGTCATAGCGACTGGTCGACCAGTCGGCTGTCTGCCCCCTGGTGGTCAGTGCATGTCATAGCGACTGGTCGACCAGTCAAATGCCTGCCTCCTGGTGGTCAGTGCACGTCATAGCAACTGGTCTGTTGGTCGACCTTCTGCCCCCTGGTGGTCAGTACACGTCATAGCAACTGGTTGACTGGTCAACTGTCTGTCCCTGCTGGTCAATACATGTCATAGTGACTGTTCGACTGGTCAACTGTCCCCTGGTGGTCAGTGCACATCATAGCGACTGGTCGACTGGTCGGCTGTCTGCCCCCTGGTGGTCAGTGCACGTCATAGCGACTGGTCGGCCGGTCGGCCGTCTGCCCCCTGGTGGTCAGTGCACGTCATAGCGACTGGTCGGCCGGTCAGCTGTCTGCCCCCTGGTGGTCAGTGCACGTCACAGTGACTGGTCGACCGGTTGGCTGTCTGCCCCCTGGTGGTCAGTGCACGTCATAGCGACTGGTCTGCTGGTCGACTGTCTGCCCCTGGTGGTCAGTGCACGTCATAACAGCTGGTCTACTGGTCAGTCAACAGTCTGCCCCCTGGTGGTCAGTGCACGTCATAGTGACTGGTCAACCGGTCGACTGTCTGCCCCCTGGTGGTCAGTGCACATCATAGCGACTGGTCGGCCGGTCGGCTGTCTGCCCCCCGGTGGTCAGTGCACGTCATAGTGACTGGTCAACCGGTCGACTGTCTGCCCCCTGGTGGTCAGTGCACATCATAGCGACTGGTCGGCCGGTCGGCTGTCTGCCCCCTGGTGGTCAGTGCACGTCAGAGCGACTGGTCAACTGTCTGCCCCCTGATGGTCAGTGCACCTCACAGCGACTGGTCAACCGGTCGACTATCTGCCCCCTGGTGGTCAGTGCACATCATAGCGACTGGTCAACCACCTGCCCCCTGGTGGTCAGTGCACGTCATAGCGACTGGTCGGCCAGTTGACTCTCTGCCCCCTGGTGGTCAGTGCACCTCATAGCGAGCGGTTGAGCGGCCTTAGCATATCATTAGCATATCATTAGCATATTATGCTCTGATTGGTTGAACGGCCAACAGGGCGCTTAGCGTATTGGGCTTTGATTCTACAGGACGCATTTCATCCTCAACGTCAAACTCACGGCTGAGAGAGCGTGTCTGCCTTTTGGGGCGATTCCCCCGTACGTTGATACCAGTGGGAAACCAGTAACAAATAAATAAGATCCTTCCTGCCCGGCCGGCGTGGCTCAGGGGCTGGGCGTCCACCCAGGAACCAGGAGGTCCCGGGTTCGATTCCCGGTCCAGGCCGCAGGCCCGGGGTGCAGGCTCCATCCCCAGCAGGGGGCGTGCGGGAGGCGGCCGGTCCGTGATTCTCTCTCCTCGTGGACGTTTCTCTCTCCCTCTCTCTCTCTCTCCCCCTCTCCCTTCCTCTCTGACATCAATAAAAACACATTTTTTAAATTAAAATATATATATATCCACAAATGGTGTTCGCCTCGAACATGTAAAGCTTAAACCGCCTCGCCCAGGGGTGACAGGCGAGAGGTTTCTGTGAAAATAAATGTTCGCCGAAACCGGTTTGGCTCAGCGGTGGAGCGTCAGCCTGCGGACTGAAGGGTCTCGGGTTCGATTCCGGTCCAGGGCATGTACATTGGTTGCGGGCACATCCCCGGTGGGGGGTGTGCAGGAGGCGGCTAGTCGATGTTTCTCTCTCATCGACGTTTCTAGCTCTCTATCTCTCTCCCTTCCTCTCTGTAAAATATCAATAAAATATACATTTTTTAAAAAAGAAAGAAAATAAATGTGCTGTGCTTTGGGGAGGTAAAAGGCGTTGAAAGGAGATGACTCACGCACGTGGCCGCCAGCCAGGGTGGCGTGAAGGGGGAGCTGCAGGAATGTGGGGTTTTTTTTTGTCGGTGGAGATCGGGGTGGGGCCCAGGAATGCCTCGGCTTAAGGGAAGCCGCTGATCCAGCTGCATTTTTTCCTTTTTTCTTTTTTCTAATTAATCTTACGGGTTTTTTTTTTTTCAGGGCTGTTCTGACAGCCAAACCCCTCCAACCCTCCACCCGCCCAGACAAAAGAGTTTTTAAAAAGTCCACAGCGTGCCCTGGCCGGTGTGGCTCAGTGGACAGAGCGTCGGCCTGAGGACAGAGAGGGTCCCGGGTTCGATTCCCAGGTCAAGGGTGCGGACCTGGGTGGCGGGCACGTCCCCAGGTGGGGGGTGTGCAGGAGGCGGCCAATGGGTGTTTCTGACTTTCTCTCCCTCACCCTTCCTCTCTGCAAAAAAAAAAAAAAATCAGTAAAAATATAGTAAAAAATAAAAAGGAAATATTTTTACAAATCAATTTTTTAAAAAACCTTTAAACTGATCAATGACCGGGCCTGATGCTCAATTGGGAAGATATCAGATGAATTGGATGCCCTACCCGGTGTGGCTCCGTGGATAGAGCGTCAGCCTGCAGACTCAAGGGTCCCAGGTTCGATTCCGGTCAAGGGCACATGGACCTTGGTTGCAGGCACATCCCCGGTGGGGGGCGTGCAGGAGACAGCTGGTCGATGTTTCTCTCTCATCATCGACGTTTCTAACTCTCTCTCCCTCTCCCTTTCTCTCTGTAAGAAAATCAATAAAACATATTTTTTTAAACGTGTTCTGGGGTCTTTTTTTTCGGGATCTGGGCGGCCGGGCGGGCTGTGAGCAGTTTAATATTTCCGGGGCAGTCAGCAGACCGGCTGGCAATGGCTGTCGGTGGTGGAATATTTCCCGAACCCTGAGCCCCGGGCCCCAGGCCGCGGTCAGGCTGGCTGGAGGCGGCGTACGGCCAGGTTTGGCTGCGGCTGCTCTGTCTCTTTCACGCTTGCTCCGCGTGGGGGACATGCACCTTTTCACTTTTTAAAAAAAAAAAAAAATATATATATATATATATATATATATATATATATATATATATATATATATTTCATTGATTTTTTCAGAAAGGAAGGGAGAAAGAGAGAGAGAGTCAGAAATGTCAATGAGAGAGAAACACCCATCAGCTGTCCCCTGCATATACAGGGCAGGGACGGGGGGACGCCCCGGGCACTCACAGACACCCCGACCCACCCCGGGAACAGCCGGCCTGTGGGCCCCCGTGAGCACCGCACACAGAGCTGTGAGTGCATCCCATGTGTGCAGGAGGAGGAGGAGGAGGAGGTGCAGGAGGAGGAGGAGGAGGTACAGGAGGAGGAGGGGGTGCAGGAGGAGGGGGTGCAGGAGGAGGAGGAGGTGCAGGAGGAGGGGGTGCAGGAGGAGGAGGGGGTGCAGGAGGAGGAGGTGGTGCAGGAGGAGGAGGAGGAGGTGCAGGAGGAGGAGGAGGAGGAGGTGCAGGAGGAGGAGGGGGTGCAGGAGGAGGAGGAGGTGCAGGAGGAGGAGGAGGAGGAGGTGCAGGAGGAGGAGGGGGTGCAGGAGGAGGAGGAGGTGCAGGAGGAGGAGGGGGTGCAGGAGGAGGAGGAGGTGCAGGAGGAGGAGGAGGTGCAGGAGGAGGAGGAGGAGGTGCAGGAGGAGGAGGAGGTGCAGGAGGAGGAGGGGGTGCAGGAGGAGGAGGAGGTGCAGGAGGAGGAGGAGGTGCAGGAGGAGGAGGGGGTGCAGGAGGAGGAGGGGGTGCAGGAGGAGGAGGGGGTGCAGGAGGAGGAGGAGGTGCAGGAGGAGGAGGAGGTGCAGGAGGAGGAGGAGGTGCAGGAGGAGGAGGAGGAGGTGCAGGAGGAGGAGGAGGTGCAGGAGGAGGAGGAGGAGGTGCAGGAGGAGGAGGAGGTGCAGGAGGAGGGGGGTGCAGGAGGAGGAGGGGGTGCAGGAGGAGGAGGAGGAGGTGCAGGAGGAGGAGGAGGAGGAGGAGGAGGAGGTGCAGGAGGAGGAGGAGGTGCAGGAGGAGGAGGAGGAGGAGGTGCAGGAGGAGGAGGGGGTGCAGGAGGAGGAGGAGGAGGTGCAGGAGGAGGAGGAGGAGGAGGAGGAGGAGGTGCAGGAGAAGGAGGAGGTGCAGGAGGAGGAGGAGGAGGTGCAGGAGGAGATGGAGGAGGAGGTGCA
>OZ004723.1:576609-581609 GCA_963924515.1 Vespertilio murinus
GGCGCCGGCGCTGTCCCCCGGGTCCGGGCGGCACGTGTCTTCGTGGAAACCCCGCCGGTCTGACCGGTAAACACGGGCCTCGCTGTCTGGCTGGGTCAGAGCAATAACGATGATGATGACACGCAAATAACAACGATAACACAGAAAATATGTAAGTGCCCGTCGTGTGGCACTCACTGCCCACACTCACACAACACACACACACACACTTACACACTCAAACACTCACACACACACACACACACACACACAGTCAGTATAAATATTTATGACAGAGTAACACACAGCTCGCTTCTTTGGTTGTTTTCGTTTTATTTCATTATATCGTATTACATTGTATTGTATTGGATTATATTGGATTGGATTATATTGTATTGTATTGTATTGTATTGTATTGTATTGTATTGTGTTGTGTTGTATTGTATTATATTGTATTATATTATATTATATTATATTATATTATATTGTGTTGTCTTATATCGTATTGTATTGTATTGTATTGTATTGGATCATATTGTGTTGGATTATATTGTGTTGGATTATATTATATTATATTGTATTATATTATATTGTGTTGGATTATATTATATTATATTTTATTATATTGTATTGTATGGTATTGTGTTGGATTACATTATATTATATCGTATTATATTATATTGTATTATATTATATTGTATTGTATAATGTTGTATTATATTGTATTGTATTATATTGTATTGTATTATATTGTATTGTATTGGATCATATTGTATTGGATTATATTGTGTTGGATTATATTATATTATATTGTATTATATTATATTGTGTTGGATTATATTATATTATATTTTATTATATTGTATTGTATGGTATTGTGTTGGATTACATTATATTATATTGTATTGGATTATATTGTGTTGGATTATATTATATTATATTATATTGTATTATATTATATTGTATTGTATTGTGTTGGATTACATTATATTATATTGTATTATATTATATTGTATTATATTATATTGTATTGTATTATATTATATTGTATTGTATAATGTTACATTACATTGTATTGTATTATATTATATTGTATTATATTGTGTTGTATTGTATTAGATTGTATTGTATCATATTATATTGTATTGTATTGTATTGTTTTATTTTATTGTACTGTGTTGTATTTTTTAAAATATATTTTATTGATTTTTTTTTGGCAGAAAGGAAGAGAGAGGGATAGAGAGCTAGAAACATCGATGAGATGTATTGTGTTGTGTTGTGGTGTATTGTATTATATTGTATTATATTATATTATATTGTATTATATTATATTATATTGTGTTGTATTATATTGTATTGTATTATATTGTATTGGATTGGATTATAATGTATTGGATTATATAGTGTTGGATTATATTATATTATATTGTATTGTATGCTGTTATATTATATTGTATTATATTATATTGTATTGTATTAAATTATATTGTATTATATTATATTGTATTGTATAATGTTATGTTATATTGTATTGTATTATATTATATTGTATTGTATTATACTGTGTTGTGTTGTATTAGATTGTATTGTATTGTGTTATATTGTATTGTATTATATTATATTGTATTGTATTGTTTTATTTTATTATACTGTGTTGTATTTTTAAAAATATATTTTATTGATATTTTTTTGGCAGAAAGGAAGAGAGAGGGATAGAGAGCTGGAAACATCGATGAGAGTGAGTCATCGATCCGCTGCCTCCTGCACGCTCCCCTCTGGGGATGTGCCTGCCACCAAGGTCCATGCCCTTGACCGGGAATCGAACCCGGGACCTTTCAGTCCGCAGGCCGACGCTCTACCAGTGAGCCACACCGGTTTCGGCGGATTTCTTTTTTTTTTTAATAAAAGAAAGGAGCCCAATCTGGTGTGGCTCAGTGGGTAGAGCCTGGGCCTGTGGACCAAAGAGTGCCGGGTTCGATTCCCGGTCAGGGGCATGGGCCTTGGTGGCGGGCACATCCCCAGTGGGGGGCGTGCAGGAGGCGGCTGGTTGGTGTTTCTCATCGACGTTTCTAGCTCTCTAGCTCTCTCCCTTCCTCTCTGTAAAATATCAATAAAATATATATATATATATATATATATATATATATATATATATATATATATTTTAAAAATCGCATATAATAAAGAGGTAATATGCAAATCGACCCTCAGGCCCTTGGGCCTCAAGATGGCCTCCCCCACGTCATCACAAGATGGCCGCTTTCCATCATCAAACCATGGCCACCCTCACGTCATCACAAGATGGCCGCCCCAATGTCATCACAAGATGGCCGCTTGCCATCATCAAACCATGGTCACCCTCACGTCATCACAAGATGGCCGCCCCAATGTCAACACAAGATGGCCACCCTAATGTCATCACAAGATGGCCACTTTCCATCATCAAACCATGGCCACCCTCACGTCATCACAAGATGGCAGCCCCAATGTCATCACAAGATGGCGGCTTACCGTCATCAAACAATGGCTGCCCCCCCATGTCATCACAAGATGACCACCCCACACAGTCACAAGATGGCCGCCCCAATGTCATCACAAGATGGCCACCCCAATGTCATCACAAGATGGCCGCTTTCCATCATCAAACCATGGCCACCCCCACGTCATCACAAGATGGCTGCCCCAATGTCATCACAAGATGGCCACTTGCCATCATCAAACCATGGCTGCCCCCCCCACGTCATCACAAGATGGCCTCCCACGCAGTCACAAGATGGCCGCCCCAATGTCATCACAAGATGGCCGCCAGGAGATGGCCCCCCCCCTACGTTGCCATAAGGTGGAGGGCAGGGGGAGGCCAGATGGTGGAGACCAGGCCTGAAGGGGAGCGCAGTTGGGGGGTGACAGGGTCGGCAGGGGAGGGCGGTTAGGCGTCCGTCGAACCCGGGGAGGGACCCTCCCGTCCACAGGCCGGCGCTCTATCCACTGAGCCACACCAGCCTGGGCCGGCAAAATCTCCCTCTCTGCATTTAGTTTGGCCGCCACGTGTGTTGCTATCGGGAGTCCAGGCGCGGACACATTAGGAGACAATTCTCGCCGAAACCGGTGTGGCTCAGTGGATAGAGCATCGGCCTGCGGACTGGAGGGTCCCGGGTTCGATTCTGGTCAAGGGCATGGACCTGGGTGGCGGGCACATCCCCGGTGGGGGGCGTGCAGGAGGCGGCTGGTCGATGATTCTCTCTCATCGATGTTTCTAACTCTCTGTCCCTCTCCCTTCCTCTCTGTGAAAAAAATCAATAAAAATATATTTTACAAAATTACTTTTATTTATAGAACACATTATTATGTTACGTATATTTATTTATGTTATATATGCGTTTTAAGCATTTATTTTTTATTTTTACATTACAGATATTATGCATTATTTATATTTATTTATGTTGTATATTTAAGTTTTATACAGTATTAACGTCTACATCATAGATGTTATATATCATTTACACTTATGTGAATGCATGTATTTTATTTACATGTTATATTGTGTATTATATCTTATTCATATTTATTTGTGTTACATATTTGTTTTATACATTATTTATTTTCATTTTCACATTGTAGGTATTATACATTATTTATATTTAGGTGAGTGCATAAATTTTATTATTTACATGCTACATTGTTTACTATATGTCATATCTTATTTATAGTTATTTATGTCATTAATATTTATTTATGTTATTTATATCTTATTTATATTTATTTATGTTATTAACATTTATTTATGTTATTTATATCACATTTATATTTACGTTATTTATATTTATACTTATATTTTATTTATACTTATTTATGTTATATAGTTGTTTTATACATTATTAATTTTAATTTTTACATTATAGTATTATACATTATTTATACTTATGTGAGGGCATATATTTTATTATTTACATGCTACATTGTTTACTACATGTCATATCTTATTTATATTTATCTATGCTATTAACATTTATTTATGCTATTTATATCACATTTATATTTACGTTATTTGTATTTATACTTATATTTTATTTATACTTATTTATGTTATATAGTTGTTTTATACATTGTTTTTATTTTTACATTATAGTATTATACATTATTTATACTTATGTGAGGGCATGTATTTTATTACTTACATGCTACATTGTTTACTATATGTCCTATGCTTATTTATATTTATCTATGTCTTTAACATTTATTTATGTTATTTTATCATATTTATATTTACGTTATTTATATTTATACTTATATTTTATTTATACTTATTTATGTTACATAGTTGTTTTATACATTATGTATTTTAATTTTTACATTATAGTGTTATACATTATTTATACTTATGTGACTGCACATATTTTATTATTTACGTGCTCTATCATTTATGTCATGTTATATCTTATTTATATTTATTTGTGTTACCTCTTTAACTTTTAATTTAACACGACACATAAACTCCACCTATGATTCTGCATTCACACGCGCCTGCGGGTAGAATGATAGCATTCTCTCTCTCTCTCTCTCTCTCTCTCTCTCTCTCTCTCTCTCTCTCTTCTCTCTCCTTTCTCTCTCTCTCTCCTCTCTCTCTTCTCTCTCTTTCTCTCTCTCTCCTCTCTCTCCTCTCTCTCCCTCTCTCTCCTATCTCTCTCTCTCTCTTTCCTCTCTCTCTCTCTCTCTCTCTTTCTCTCTCTCTCTCTCTCTCTCTCATCAAGGTTTCTCTCTCTGTGACACCGATCAATCCAGACACACTAACCCCCTCGGATTGTAACGTGTACACACCATGATGCTGTGTACAAGGCATGTGCCGTGCCATCACGTGTCACGTGTAACATGATTTTTAACTGAAAAGTCGCAGCTCCCCTATAATCATTCGGGGCGCACAGAAATGTTATTTCAGAGGCGTTCTGAGGGCTCGCCTATAAACAGAATAAAGCTGGCCTGTGCCAGGCAAAGAATACACAGGCCCGGCCGGTGTGGCTCAGTGG
>OZ004723.1:589109-596609 GCA_963924515.1 Vespertilio murinus
AGCTCTCGAGCTGGTGTGGCTCAGTGGATAGAGAGTGTGGGCCTGTGGACGGAAGGGTCCCGGGTTCGATTTTCCCGGTCGAGGGCCTGGGTTGCGGGTTCCATCCCCAGGAGGGGTGTGTGCGGGAGGCGGCCGGTCCGTGATTCTCTCTCCTCGTGGATGTGTCTCTCTCTCCCTCCCTTCCTGTCCAAAATTAAAATTAAAAATATATTAAAAATATAAAAACACAAAACAGCAGCCACTCCACAGCTCGCTAAGGGCCCGGCCAATTAGGGAGGGAAAGACGGATGCGGGTGAAAAGAAAATGCCAGGCGTCTTCCCGCCGCTGACATTGAGAAGCAGCATGAACACGTGAAAATGAATAAAAATGAAAAGGGAAGAAGGGAAAGGGAAAGAAAAAAAAAAAGGCGTAATTCAAATGTCACCCGAATCCTGGCCCCCGAGCACCAGGGACAACAAGGCGGGTCGTGAGAGCGAGTGTCTGCGGGCGTCGCAGGGCGGATCTGGAGACGGTGAGCTCTTTAAAAAAAAAAATTTTTTGTTTATATATAGGATTGATTTCAGAGCAGAGGAAAGGGGGGAGAGAGAGAGAGAGAGAGAGAGAAGAGAGAGAGAGAGAGAGAGAGAGAGAGAGAGAGAGAGAGAGAGAAGAGAGAGAGAGGGGAGAGAGACAGAGACAGAGACAGAAAGAGGAGAGAGAGAAGAGAGAGGAGGGAAAGAGAGAGAGGGGAGAGAGAGAGAGAGAGGGGAGAGAGACAGAGACAGAGAGAGGAGAGAGAGAAGAGAGAGGAGAGAGAGAGGAGGGAAAGAGAGAGAGGGGAGAGAGAGAGAGAGAGGAGGAGGAGGTAGAGAGAGAGAGAGAGAGAGAGGAGAGAGAGGGGAGGGAAAGAGAGAGAGGGGAGAGAGAGAGAGAGGAGAGAGGAGGAGGAGGGAGAGAGAGAGAGAGAGAGAGAGAGAGAGAGAGAGAGAGAGAGAAGAGAGAGGAGGGAGAGAGAGAGAGAGAGAGAGAGAGAGAGAGAGAGAAACATCTTTGATGAGAGAGAGAGAATCACGGACTGGCTGCCTCCTGCAGGGTCCCCCCCCCCCCCCCCGCCCCACCTCCTGGGGATGGAGCCCGCAACCCGAGCCTGTACCCTTGACCGGGAATCGAACCCGGGACCCTTCGTTCCACAGGCCCAACTTTCTGTCCATTGAGCCACACCGGTTTATATATATAATTTTTTAATAAACTAGGGAAGCACAGTTTAAGAAAGGGATGCGTTCCACCCACATTCGCCCGCGTCCCTGAGAACTCTGTTTTTCTGCCACTCGTCTCTTTCTGTTTTTCTGTAAATATGTTTTATTGATTATTATTTTTTTTTACCAGAAGAGGAAGGGAGAGGGAGAGAGAGAGCCAGAAACACCGATGACGAGAGAGAAACACCCACCGGCCGCCTCCTGCACGCCCCCCACCTGGGGACGTGCCCGCCACCAAGGTCCATGTGCCCTTGACCGGGAATCGAACCCGGGACCCTCCCGTCCGCAGGCCCGACGCTCTGTCCACTGAGCCACACAGGTGAGGGGTGAACGAGGTATAATTTTTATAGGAACGAAGAGCCCGGCATCGATCCATCTGCCCGTGGGGAGGTGTGTGTGTCCCTCGCGGGGTTCTGCCCGTGGCGAGCATTGGATGACTCTGTTGCTGTGATTCTTCAAAGTGTGTTTTTTTGTTTGTTATAAATAAATCTTTATTGTTCAGCCTCTTCCTATGAGCTAGACAGTGATTAGTTTCCAGCAGCCGGGAACCAGGGGGAAGAAGGGTCGGGACCCCTGTCCGCCCCGCGTCCCTACATCCCTACGAGCCTTGGGTCCTCGGGCCGATGCTCTGGCCCAGCCGTGGGCAAACTACGGCCCCTCGGGGGCCTGGATCCGGCCCGTCCAGCTGCTCTGTCCGGCCCTCGAGGAGCCGAGAGCTCGGAGGAGGGCTCTCTGGCTCTCCCCTCCGCGCCTTCGCCGGCCGCCCAGGAGGAGAGGCCAGCACGGTCAGGCTGCTTTGGTGCCGGCCCTCCCTCCGGTCGGTCCAGTGTAAGAACCCACGGTGGCCCTCCAGTCAAAGAGTTTGCCCACCCCTGCTCTCGTGGGAGGACTACCCACAGGCTCGGGCCTTGCTCTCCCTTTTATGGAGGCCGTGGGAGACACCCATAGCCCTATAAGCAGGTGATCACATCAGTAGGATTTACATGAGGACAAGATGGGGGAGTTGCCTCCGGGGCTGACGTCTCCAGGAGACAGGGGGTGGGGGTGGGGGACCCCCGTCCTGGGGCACATACATAGGGATTTACACGAGGACCAGATGGGGAACTTGCCTCCGGGGCCGACGTATCCAGGGGACAGGGGGTGGGGGGTGGGGGACCCCCGTTCTGGGTCACATACATAGGGATTTACATGAGGACAAGATGGGGAACTTGCCTCCGGGGCCGACGTCCCCAGGGGACAGGGGGTGGGGGTGGGGGACCCCGTCCTGGGTTACCTCAGTAGGGATTTACATGAGGACAAGATGGGGAACTTGCCTGCAGGGCCGAGGTCTCCAGGGGACAGGGGGTGGGGTGGGGGACCCCCGTTCTGGGTCACATACATAGGGATTTACATGAGGACAAGATGGGGAACTTGCCTGTGGGGCCGATGTCTCCAGGAGACAGGGGACGGGGGTGGGGTGGGGGACCCCCGTCCTGGGTCACCTCAGTAGGGATTTACAGGAGGACAAGATGGGGAACTTGCCTCCGGGGTCGACGTCTCCAGGGGACAGGGGGTGAGGGTGGGGGACCCCCGTCCTGTGTCACCTCAGTAGGGATTTACATGAGGACAGGATGGGGAACTTGCCTTCGGGGCCCATGTCTCCAGGAGACAGGGGATGCGGGTGGGGGACCCCCGTTCTGGGTCACATACATAGGGATTTACATGAGGACAAGATGGGGAACTTGCCTCCGAGGCCGATGTCCCCAGGAGACAGGGGGTGGGGGTGGGGGACCCCCGTTCTGGGTCACCTCAGGAGGGATTTACATGAGGACAAGATGGGGAACTTGCCTCCGGGGCCGACGTCCCCAGGGGACAGGGGGTGGGGTGGGGGTGGGGGACCCCAGTCCTGGGTCACATACATAGGGATTTACATGAGGACAAGATGGGGAACTTGCCTGCGGGGCCCACGTCTCCAGGGGACAGGGGGTGGGGTGGGGGACCCCCGTCCTGGGTCACCTCAGTAGGGATTTACATGAGGACAAGATGGGAAACTTGCCTCCGGGGCCGACGTCTCCAGGGGACAGGGGGTGGGGGTGGGGGACCCCCGTTCTGGGTCACATACATAGGGATTTACATGAGGACAAGATGGGGAACTTGCCTGCGGGGCCGACGTCTCCAGGGGACAGGGGGTCGGGATGGGGGACCCCCCACCCCCTGTCCCGCGTCCCTACTGGCCAGGCAGCAGCTCCAGGAGCATCTCCTCGCACCCGCCCACCCAGGCGTGGCCGGCGACCCTCCAGAAGCGGCACAGGGAGTCCAGGTACCAGCCGCCCCGGTGCAGCACCCACACCCGGGGCATGGGCGCCGTGGGCAGCGGGCTGGCCAGCACCATGTGGCCCCGGGGGATGTCCTCCTGGCGGAACCGCACCCGGGGGGGGAAGAGGGGGGACCCTCCCGTCTCCGAGAAGTCGGGCACCCAGGTGCGCCGGTCCTGGTCCTCGTACACCGAGGGGCCCCGGATGTCCAGGCGGCGCGGGTGCGAGGGGGCAGCCTCGGCCATGGAACCTCCGGGGGGTCCGAGGGGGTCGCTGCTCCAGGCCTTCTGGACGCTTCCGTCCGTCCTGGGATGGAGACACAAGGTGACCGTGTCTTCTTGTGCGTGTGACCTTGACCTTATGGGGTGTTTTTTTGGGTTTTTTTTAAAAAAAATATATTTTATTGATATTTCACAGAGAGGAAGGGAGAGAGATAGAGAGCTAGAAACATCGATGATGAGAGAGAAACATCCACCAGCCGCCTCCTGCACGCCCCCCACTGGGGATGTGCCCGCCACCCAGGTCCATGCCCTCGACCGGGAATCGAACCCGGGACCCTTCCGTCCGCAGGCCGATGCTCTATCCGCTGAGCCACACCGGTTTCATCGCCTTTGATATTTTTTTGAAAAGCTCAAAAGTAGCCCTGACTGGTGTGGCTCAGTGGACAGAGCGTCGGCCTGCGGACTGGAGGGTCCCGGGTTCGATTCCCGGTCAAGGGCATGGACCTGGGTGGCGGGCACATCCCCAGTGGGGGGCGTGCAGGAGGCGGCGGATGGATGTCTCTCTCTCTCATCGATGTCTCTAACTCTCTCACTTCCTCTCTGAAAAAAAATCAATAAAATATATATTTTTTAAAATATAAAATAATGTAAAATATAACTTTTTTAAGGCTGCGTGATATTATGGAATTTTATTTATTTTTCTTAAATATATTTTGTAGATTTTTAATTTTACAGAGAGGAAGAGAAAAGGACAGAGAGCCAGAAACATCGATGATGAGAGAGAAACATCCATCAGCCGCCTCCTGCACGCCCCCCACTGGGCATGTGCCCGCCACCCAGGTCCATGCCCTTGACCGGGAATCGAACCCGGGACCCTTCAGTCCACAGGCCGACGCTCTGTCCCCTGAGCGATACAGGTCAGACATAAATATATGATTAAAATATATATATATATATATATATACTTAAAATATATATTATTTCATATATAATTATTTATATTTTATATTTATTTTATATTTATAATTATTTTATATATATATACACATATATATATATATATATATATATATATATATATACCGTATTTGCCGGCATATAAGACGATTTCTTGGCCCTGAAAAATACCGTATTTGCCGGCATATAAGACGATTTCTTGGCCCTGAAAAATACCGTATTTGCCGGCATATAAGACGATTTCTTGGCCCTGAAAAATACCGTATTTGCCGGCATATAAGACGATTTCTTGGCCCTGAAAAATACCGTATTTGCCGGCATATAAGACGATTTCTTGGCCCTGAAAAATACCGTATTTGCCGGCGTATAAGACGACCGGGCGTATAAGACGACCCCCTCACATTTCCACTCAAAATACAGAGTTTGTGATATACTCGCCGTAGAAGACGACCCCCCACTTGGAGGCCTATTTTTCAGGGCCAAAAAAATCGTCTTATACGCCGGCAAAATACGGTACATATTATTTTATATGTAATTATTTATATTTTGTATTTATATTTTATAGTTATAATTATTTTATAATTGTATATAATTACATATATATATATATATATATATATATATATATATATATATATATTTACAGAGAGGAAGTAAGAGGGACAGAGAGCTAGAAACAAAGACCAGGAGAGAGACACACCGACCAGCCGCCTCCCGCACGCCCCCCACCTGGGGATGTGCCCGCCACCCAGGCCCATGTGCCCTCGACCCGGGAATCGAACCCTGGACCCTCCCAGTCCCCAGGCCCACGCCACCCTGCCCACCGAGCCACCGCCCCCCATTTCGGCAGCACCCCCAGCTCCCCGGGGCAGCCCCCCACCCCCCTGGGGCCATGACCTGGGTCCGAGGAGGCCTCACCGTGAGGACGGGACACCCAGGACCGAGGAGGGGAGCTGGCCTCGGCACCCAGGGGTGTCCCCGGCCGACGTGTCCTGTCCGGGAGGCCGGAGGGGTGGGAGCAGAGCCTTCAGGAAGAGAGGGAGAGAGAGAGAGAGAGAGAGAGAGAGAGAGAGAGAGGCTTTTATAGGGACGAGGAGGAGGGGAGGCAGGGCAGAGCCAGGACAGGCCGGGGGCGGGGCTGGCCAAGTTTTCTTCTTCTTGTCTTAATTTTTTAAAATATTTTTTTAAAAAAATATATATATATTTTATTGATATTTTTACAGAGAGGAAGGGAGAGGGATAGAGAGTTAGAAACGTCGATGATGAGAGAGAAACATCCACCAGCTGCCTCCTGCACGCCCCCCACTGGGGATGTGCCCACCACCCAGGTCCATGCCCTTGACCGGAATCGAACCCGGGACCCTTCAGTCCGCAGGCTGATGCTCTATCCACTGAGCCAAACCGGTTTTGGCTAAAAAACATCTTTTAAGAATATCCGTGGCCCTCACGGATGTGGCTCAGTGGAAATAAAATAGAATAAAATAAAATAAAATAAAGTAAAATAAAATAAAATGAAGTAAAATAAAATAAAATAAAAAAGTAAAATAAAATAAAGTAAAGTAAAATAGAATAAAATAAAATGAAGTGAAGTAAAATAAAATAAAATAAAATAGTCTGTGTTTGTGTTTAAAACACAGGGGAAAAAATAAAATAAAATAAAGTAAAATAAAATAAAATAAAATAAAATAAAACAAAATAAAATAAAATAAAATAAAGTAAAACAAAATAAAATAAAATAAAGTAAAACAAGATAAAATAAAGTAAAGTAAAACAAAATAAAATAAAATGAAGTGAAGTGAAGTAAAATAAAATAAAACGAAGTGAAGTAAAATAAAATAAAATAAAAAAGTAAAATAAAATAAAGTAAAGTAAAATAGAATAAAATAAAATGAAGTAAAATAAAATAAAATAGTCTGTGTTTGTGTTTAAAACCATCCATTTGCCTGAAAACCGAAATCGCTGGTATCTGGCGCCACCTAGTGGCCGCGTTGTGCAATTGCGTGACATATCAGAGATCTATTAAGCTAGAAGGGAATTTCTCTCTTTTTTATTATTATTATTAATAATTTTTAAATAATCAACCTAAAGGGAAACTTTTCTCCCTTTTTAATCCCCTCGCTGGGCAATATTTCCCCCACTGATTTTCAGAGAAGGTGGAAGGGAGAGAGAGAGAGAGAGAGAGAGAGAGAGAGAGAGAGAGAAATGTAATAGATCGCATTGTGTCGGGTTCTATCCATTGGGCCACACCAGCCAGGGCCCAGGACTCCCATTTTAAATTAAATAAAAAGTGCCCCGGCCGGTGCGGCTCGGCGGACACGGCATCGGCCTGGGGACTGGAGGGTCCCGGGTTCGATTCCCGCTGGTCGAGGGCACAGGCCCGGGTGGCAGGCTCGAATCCCAACCAGTGGGGGGGGGCGTGCAGGAGGCAGCCGGTCGGTGATTCTCTCTCCTCCCGGACATTTCTCTCTCTCTCTCTCCCTTCCTTCCTCTCTGAAATCAAGATGTATACAGTATATTACTTCTTTAACTTTTTAAAATACATTTTTATTGATTTTTAGAAAGGAAGAGCGAAGGGTTGAGAGAGATGGAAACATCCATGAGGAGAGAGAATCGTGGTTCGGCTGCCTCTGGCCAATAATAATTGGGATTCAAGCCCACAACCCAAGACTGGGCCCTTGACCGGGAATCGAACCCGGGACCCTACAGTCCGCAGGCCGACGCTCTCTATCCACTGAGCCACACTGGTCAGGGCTACAGTATATATCCAAAGATGAATAAATACATCTACACTG
>OZ004723.1:601609-621609 GCA_963924515.1 Vespertilio murinus
CTGATGAAAAGATAATGCGGAGGCCAGGACGGAAAGGCCCGCTCGGGCCTGGGGGTCCTCGAACCCCCTACCGGCTCCAACGACCGGGTTCTCGACCGACGTGGCCGCGGACAAGAGGTCTCGGTGGTGGGCCAAGAACTTGAGTGTTTGACCTGAAAAAAACCCTTTTTTTTAAAAAAAAATTCTATTTTATTGATTTTTTTTTTTTTTACATAGAGGAAGGGAGAGGGAGAGAGAGCGAGAAACCTCCACCAGCCGCCTCCTGCAGGCCTCCAGCTGGGGATGTGCCCGCCACCAAGGTCCATGCCCTTGACCGGGAATCGAACCCGGGACCCTTCCATCTGCAGGCCGACGACGACGCTCTCTCCACTGAGCCACACTGGCCAGGTCTCGAAAACCCTTTTCATTTGACACGTACTCAGCATGAGAAACACACACACACACACACACATGGAGACACACAGACACACACACACACAGACACACAGACACACACAGACACACACACACACACAGACACACACACACAGAGACACACACACACACAGAGACACACAGAGACACACACACACACAGACATACACACACAGAGACACACACAGAGACACACAGACACAGACACACAGAGACACACACAGAGAGACACACACAGACACAGAGACACACACAGAGACACACACAGAGACACACACAGAGACACAGAGACACACAGAGACACACAGACACAGACACACACAGAGACACACAGACACAGACACACACAGACAAACACACATAGAGAGAGAGACACACAGACACACACACAGACACACACACACAGAGACACACACAGAGACACACACAGAGAGACACACACACAGACACACACACACAGAGACACACAGACACACACAGAGACACAGAGACACACACAGAGACACACAGACACAGACACACACAGAGACACACAGGCACACACAGAGAGACACACACACAGACACACACAGAGAGACAGACACACAGACACACACAGAGACACACACACAGACACACACAGAGACACACATACACACACACAGAGAGACACACAGACACACACACAGGCACACACAGAGACACACAGACACACACAGACACACACAGACAGACACACACAGACACACACAGACACACACACACAGACACACAGACACACACAGACACACAGACACACACAGAGACACGCAGACACAGACACACACAGAGACACACACACACACAGACACACACACACACAGAGACACACACACAGAGACACACAGACACACACACACAAAGACACACACAGACACAGAGAGACACACACAGACACACACACAGACACACACACAGACACAGAGACACACAGACACACAGACACACACAGACACACACAGAGAGACACACACACAGAGACACACAGACACACAGACACACACAGAGACACACAGACACACACAGAGAGACACACACACACAGACAGACACACACACACAGAGACACACAGACAGACACACACAGACACACACAGAGACGCACAGAGACACACAGAGACACACAGACAGACACACACACACAGAGGCACACACAGAGACACACAGACAGACACACACAGACACACACAGAGACGCACAGAGACACACAGAGACACACAGACAGAGGCACACACAGAGACACACACACACACAGAGACACACATACAAACACACACACAGACACACAGAGACACAGACACACACACAGAGACACACACAGACAGACACACAGAGACACACAGACACACACAGAGAGAGACACACACAGACACACACACACAGACACACACACACACACACACCGAGAAGGCAATGTTTTTGTGACCGGCGAAATCAGTGACTAGAATGATTCACTTTCATTTGTTTATTTTTTTTCCCCTCACACGTTCTCATTCCTAGCAGACGTGGAAAGTGACCTAGGACACCCACCTACGGGCGCGTTGCAGGTACGTGACCCTACAAAGTCAGGGCATAAAAGATGGTGCCCGTCGGCGGTTTAAAAAAATTGCCAAAACCGGTGTGGCTCAGCGGACAGAGCCTCGGCCTGCGGACTCAAGGGTCCCGGGTTCGATTCCCGGTCAGGGGCATGGACCTTGGTTGCGGGCACATCCCCAGTAGGAGGTGTGCAGGAGGCGGCTGATCGATGTCTCTCTCTCATCGACGTTTCTGGCTCTCTATCCCTCTCTCCTTCCTCTCTGTAAAATATCAATAAAATATATATTTTTTAAAAAAAATAAAAAATAGTGTCGTCTCTTCTTCTTCTTTCTTCTTCTTCTTCTTCTTTCTTCTTCTCCTTCTCCTTCTCCTTCTCCTTCTCCTTCTCCTTCTCCTTCTCCTTCTCCTTCTCCTTCTTCTCCTTCTCCTTCTCCTAATGATGAGTCTGGCCGGTGTGGCTCAGTGGTTGAGCGTCGATCTAGGAACCAGGAGGTCAGGGGTTCGATTCCTGGTCAAGGGCACAGGCCCGGGCTGTGGGCTCCATCCCCAACCAGCAGGGGGCGTGCAGGGGGGGGCCGATGAATGATTCCCTCCCACCACGGATGTTTCTATTTCTTGCTCCCTCTCTGAAATCAATAAAAAAATATATATATATTTTTTAAAAAATAACAAAATGGAATAAAAACAAAGGAATGATGATTTGGGAGATGAACATTTTTTGCTCTATCCACGACTCAAAATCAGAGAATTCTCCACGACTGTGGGATCCTTTTCGCGAGCTCTGGGAAGGAAAGAGAGCCGATGGAATAGAATCTCCAGCCCCGGCTGGTTGGACTCTCTGGATACAGCGTCGACCTGCAGAATGAGGAAGGGTCCCGGGTTCGATTCCCGGTCCAGGGCACATGCCCGGGATTCCGGACCCATCCCCAGTAGGGCGGGCGTGCAGGAGGCAGCCGGTCCATGATGCTCTCTCATCGTGGATGTTCCTCTTTCTCTCTCTCTCTCTCTCTCTCTCTCCCTCTCTCTCTCTCTCTCAGAGAGAATACACTGAGATAAATGAATGGAAATACACGGAGTGGCCAGATGATGATGATGCTGATCTCTGAACGCATCATAACCTGGCCACTCAGAGAGAGAGAGAGAGAGAGAGAGAGAGAGAGAGAGAGAGAGTGCGTATTAGAGGCCCGGTGCATGATTGCGTGCCTGGGTGGGGTCCGGCCAGCCTGGCCAGGGGGATGGAGGGGACGTGGGCGGCCGGCCGGCCTGCCTGCTGGTCGAACTCCCGGTCGAGGGGACCATGTGCCTGTGAGCCTTTTATCCTACAGGACGGACACGGGGCTGCCGGACGGTGATGGGTTCAGAGATAACCATCATCTGGCCGCTCCATATATATATATTTTATATATTTTTTTATATATATATTTCAATATATTTTATTGATATTTTACAGAGAGGAAGAGAGAGGGACAGAGAGCTAGAAACATCGACGATGAGAGAGAAACATCCATCAGCCGCCTCCTGCACACACCTCCCCTTCACACACACACTGGAGATGTGCCAGCCACCAAGGTCCATGCCCTTGACCGGGAATCGAACCTGGGACCCTTCCGTCCACAGGCCGATGCTCCGTCCACATCGATGATGAGAGGGAAACACCCATCAGCTGCCTCCTGCACACACCTCCCCTCCACACACACACTGGAGATGTGCCAGCCACCAAGGTCCATGCCCTTGACCGGGAATCGAACCCGACACCCTTCCGTCCCCAGTCCAACGCCCCGGCGTCCACCGAGCCACACCGGTGTTCCGGCCGAGCATCATCATAATTTTTTTTTTTTCCCTCAAACACAGAAAAGGAATACAGACGTCTCCCGCAAGGCTCTGCTCCCCTCCTGCAGACAGGACGCCTTCTGCCTCAAACCCATGTCCCAGTGGGAGAGCCGGCGTCAGGCCTGCGTCCCCCGGGAGGCCTCGGACCTGGCCACGTACTGGTCGTCGTCCTCCAGCTCCTGCAGCCGCGTCGTCGGGTTGAAGAGGTTGCCGTCCAGGGCCAGCAGGCAGAGCAGCCGGCAGGAAGGCCCCGGGGGGGGGGGCAGCGTGGCCAGCTCGAGCCAGTTCCTCTCCAGACGCAGCAGCACCCGCAGGCGCCGGCGGCAGCAGCAGCGGGCCACACCCGGGGCGAGATCCGGGCCACCCGGTTGCGGTGGAGGGTCAGCTCCACCGCCTGCAGGGCCGCCACGTCGTCGGGGGACCTCCTGGATCTGGTTTCGGGACAGGTCCAGCACCTCGAGGCGTGGGGAGGCCGCAGAGCTGGGGGAGGCAGGCACCGCAGCCGGTTCCCCGACAGGTCCAGGGTCCGCAGGGCCGAGAGCCCCACAAAGGCCCAGGGCAGGTCCCCCAGGTCACTCGCTGTGACGTGCACTGACCACCAGGAGGCAGACAGCCTCTCTCTCTCTCTCTCTCTCTCTCTCTCTCTCTCTCTCTCTCTCTCTCTCATCGATGTCTCTCTCTCCTTTCTCTCTCTCTCATTGATGTCTCTCTCTCTCTCTCTCTCTCTCCTTCTCTCTGTCTCTTTCTTTCTCTCTCTGTCTCTCTGTCTCTGTCTCTGTCTCTCTGACTCTGTCTCTCTCTGTCTCTCTCTATCTCTCTCTCTGTCTCTCTGTCTCTCTGTCTCTCTCTGTCTCTCTCTCTCTCCTTCTCTGTCTCTCTCTTTCTCTCTCTCTGTCTCTCTCTATCTCTCTCTGTCTCTCTGTCTCTCTCTGTCTGTCTCTCTCTATCTCTCTGTCTCTGTCTCTCTCTGTCTCTGTCTCTCTATCTCTCTCTCTGTCTCTCTCTGTCTCTCTGTCTCTGTCTCTTTCTGTCTCTCTCTATCTCTCTCTGTCTCTCTCTGTTTCTCTGTCTCTCTGTCTGTCTCTCTCTCTCTCTGTCTCTCTGTCCCTGTCTCTCTGTCTCTCTGTCTCTCTCCCCCTCCCTTGCAGAAATCAATAGAAATATATATATATATATATATATATATATATATATATATATATATATAATTATTATTATTTTTTAAGAGAGAGAAAAAAAATGTGAAATCTCGCTCCTCCTCCCGGAATAAACCCACAGATGTTCCCCCACAGTTTCAGACCCAAAATTGAGGTCTGCTCCACCTCGATTTTCGCGTCGATGGTGACATCCATCGCTAAAACCCTGTTTTCAGTTCCGAGTTCTCGGTGGTTTCACACCGCAAATGGCTCCGGTGCCGCCGAGGCCTCTGTGTCTTCACGCGCACCTCAGACCTTATCAGCAAAACTTCAGCTTCTTTTTTTCTCTTTTCCTGATTTTTTTAAAAAAAAATTTTTTAAATTTATTTTATTGATTTTTTACAGAGAGGAAGGGAGAGGGACAGAGAGCCAGAAACATCGATGATGAGAGAGACACATCGACCAGCCGCCTCCTGCACGCCCCCCACTGGGGATGTGCCCGCCACCCAGGTCCATGCCCTTGGCCGGGAATCGAACCCGGGACCCTTCAATCCGCAGGCCGACACTCTATCCACTGAGCCACACCGGTTTTGGCTGTAATAAAAACATAATTTTTTAAAAAAGAATAAATGATGTTTCCGAAACCGGTGTGGCTCAGTGGATGGAGCGTTCAGCCTATGGACTGAAGGGTCCCGGGTTCGATTCCCGGTTAAGGGCACAGGCCTGGGTTGCAGGCACATCCCCAGTGGGGGGCGTGCAGGAGGTGGCTGATGGATGATTCTCTCTCCTTGATGTTTCTGACTCTGTATCCCACTGAGCAACACTGGTTTTGGTGTGTTTTTTTTAAAAGAGATGAAGTGGCAGGAATGGAGAGAAACAGAGAAAACAAAACATTTTTTAAAAAATATATGTTTTTTATGGATGTCAGAAAGAGGGAGGGCGAAGGAGAGAGAGAGAGAGAGAGAGATCCATAATGAGAGAGAATCATCGACCAGCTGCCTCCTGCATGCCCCCCACTGGGGATATGCCCGCCACCCAGGTCCATGCCCTTGACCGGGAATCGAACCCGGGACCCTCCAGTCTGCAGGCCAACGCTCTGCCCACTGAGCCACACCGGTTTTGGTGATGTTGAATTTTTGTTTGTTTGTTTGTTTGAGGAAACGCCACCCTGTTTTTCCACCGAGGCCGAGAGAGACGCATCAGGGATGAGATGCCTCCTGCACACACACACACACTCACTCACACACACACACACACACACACACACACTCACCCTCCTGGGCATCCCACAGGCAAGATCGAACCCACATGTATCAAGGGAAACACAGCTGTGTTTCTTCTCTCCCGAGGAAGCCACCCAAAGGCAAAACAAACAAACAAACAATCAAAAAAACAAATGTGTGGCTGAAACCCGTGAGGCTCAGTGGATAGAGCGTCGGCCTGCGGACTGAAGGGTCCCGGGTTCGATTTTGGTCAAGGGCATGGACCTTGGCTGAGGACACATCCCCAGGTGGGGGGGCGTGCAGGAGGCAGCTGGTCGATGTTTCTCTCTCCTTGATGTTTCTGACTCTGTATCCCTCTCCCTTCCTCTCTGAAAAAAATTAATAAAAAAATATATTTTTTAAAAGTCAATAAAATATATATTTTTAAAAATAATAATTAATAAATAAAAGAGAAATCTCTCTTTCAGTGTGGGGACGTGCAGGAGGCAGCCGATCCATGATTCTCTCTCCTCATGGATGTTTTTCTCTCTCTCTCTCTCTCTCTCTCTCTCTCTCTCTCTCTCTCTCTCCCTTCCTCTCTGAGGTCAACAAAAATATATTAATCCCAGGCCTGTGTTGCTCAGTGGACAGAGCGTCGGGCTGCAGACTGGAAGGATCCTGGGTTCGATTCCCAGTCAAGGGCATGGACCTTAGTGGCGGGCACATCCCCAGGTTGGGGGGCGTGCAGGAGGCGGCTGATGGATGGATGTGTCTCTTTCTCTCATCATCCGTGTTTCTGACTCTGTATCCCTCTCCCTTTTTCTCTGTAAAAAATCAATAAAAATATATATATATTTTTTTAAATCAATAAAATATATTTTTAAAATAATAATTAATAAATAAAAGAGAAATCTCTCTCCCAGTTTGGGGACGTGCAGGAGGCAGCCGATCCATGATTCTCTCTCCTCTTGGATGTTTCTCTCTCTCTCTCCCTTCCTCTCTGAGGTCCAACAAAAACATATTAATCCCGGGCCGGTGTGGCTCAGAGGACAGAGCGTCGGCCTGCGGACTGGAGGGTCCCGGGTTCGATTCCCGGTCAGGGGCATGGACCTGGGTGGCGGGCACATCCCCAGGTTGGGGGGCGTGCAGGGGGCGGCTGATGGATGTGTGTCTCTTTCTCTCATCATCCGTGTTTCTGACTCTCTGTCCCTCTCCCTTCCTCTCTGTGAAAAAATCAGTAAGATATATATATATATTTTTTTTAAAGATCCATGATACTTTTTTTTTTAAAAAATGTGTGTTTTGTAGGAGAATGCCCTGTTTTTCGGGGAAGAGACGTCACTTCTGTAGCTGGCGGCGGCGTTGGGCCCAGATCGGCGGGAGACAGCGGTCTGCAGACACTGTTGGTGTTTTTATCGGGATTTCACGTCTCGGCTTTGCAGCCCCCGGGGTCTGTGACTGGCATTTCGATGTGTTTTGTGTGTTTTGTTTTGTGTTTTTTTCCTTCTTGAAATGTCTGCCATCTCTTTCGGGTCTCACGGGATCCGGTGGGGGTGGTTTAGGGAACACGGTGGATATTTTCACGCCTGCCTGTTTTGTTTTGTGTTTTGGTAAAAAAAAAAAATGTTTTTATTTAATTTAATTTAATAGATTGTATTGATTTTATTTTATTTTTTTTTTACAGAGAGGAAGGGAGAGGGAGAGAGAGCCAGAAACATCCAGGATGAGAGAGAAACATCCACCAGCTGCCTCCTGCACGCCCCCCCACCTGGGATGTGCCCAAAACCACCAAGGTCCATGCCCTTGACCGGAATCGAACCCGGGACCCTTCCAGTCCCCGGGCCAACGCTCCGTCCACTGGGCCACACCGGTTTTTGGCGTCAGTGTATATTCTTACGGACATCAGAAAGGAAGGAAGAGGGAGAGATAAGGAACCTCAAGGATGAGCCCTGGCCGGTGTGGCTCAGTGGGCAGAGCCATCGGCCTGCAGACAGAAGGGTCCCGGGTTCGATTCCCGGTCAAGGGCACAGGCCCGGGTTGGGGGCTCCATCCCCAGGTGGGGGGCGTGCAGGAGGCGGCCGGTCCGTGGTTCTCTCTCCTCCTGGGTGTTTCTCTCTCTCTCTCTGAAATCAATTAAAAAAAAACATATTAAAAACAAACAAACAGCTGAAACCAGTGTTGCTCAGTGGACAGAGCGTCGGCCTGTGGACTGAAGGGTCCCGGGTTCGATTCTGGTCAAGGGCATGGGCCTTGGTTGCGGGCACATCCCCAGTGGGGGGTGTCCAAGAGGCAGCTGGTCGATGCTTCTCTCTCATTGATGTTTCTAGCTCTCTCTCCCTCTCCCTTCCTCTCTGTAAAAAAATCAATAAAATATATTTTTAAAAATTAAAAAAAATACAAACAAACAAACAAAAATCCCTGGCCGGTTTGGCTCAGTGGACAGAGCGTCGGTCTGCAGACCGAAGGGTCCTGGGTTTGATTCCTGGCCAAGGGCATGGACCTTGGTGGTGGGCACATCCCCAGTGGGGGGCGTGCAGGAGGCAGCTGGTGGATATTTCTCTCTCCTCATCAATCTTTCTCTCTCTCTCCCTCTCCCTTCCTCTCTGCAAAAAATCAATAACATATATATATATTTTTTAAATGAAATAATAAAATTAAAATAAAATAAAACGAAATGAAACAAAATGAAATAAAATAATAAAACAAAAGAAAACCAAATAAAATAAAATAATAAAATCAAACAAAACAGAATAAAAATAATAAAACAAAAGACAACAAAGTAAAATAAAAAAAATTAGAGTAAAATAATGAAATGAAATGAAAGTGAAATGAAGTCAGACCATCATTTTTTGACCTCAGACCCTCAGGGACGCCGTCAGCACCCCCAGTCATAAGGTTTGGAATCTTTGGGGGGCCTGGGTGAGTGTCCAGAGGAGATGGCCCTCGGTCCGGGCCGGACAGCCAGGGAGTTGTCCTGAGCCTCTAGCCCAGGGGTGGGCAAACTCTCTGACCCGAGGGCCACCGTGGGCTCTCACCCTGGACGGACCGGAGGGAGGGCCGGAGCCAGAGCCGCCTGACCGTGCTGGCCTCTCCTCCTGGGCGGCCGGCGAAGGCGCGGAGGGGAGAGCCAGAGAGCCCTCCTCCGCTCTCCCGGCTCCTCGAGGGCCGGACAGAACAGCCCTCGGAGCTGTAGATTGCCCAGGCCTGCCTAAACCCTCAGAACCCCTAAACCCTCAGACCCTCAGAACCCCTAAACCCTCAGAACCCCTAAACCCCCAGACCCTCAGAACCCCTAAACCCTCAGAACCCCCTAAACCCCCAGAACCCCTAAACCCTCAGAACCCCTAACTCCCAGACCCTCAGAACCCCTAAACCCTCAGAACCCCCTAAACCCTCAGAACCCCTAAACCCCCAGACCCTCAGAACCCCTAAACCCTCAGAACCCCCTAAACCCACACTCTGTACCCCCTAAACCCCCAGACCCTCAGAACCCCTAAACCCTCAGAACCCCTAAACCCACACTCTGTACCCCCTAACCCCCCAGGACTCAGAACCCCCTAAACCCTCAGAACCCCTAAACCTCCAAACCCTCAGAACTCCCTAAACCCACACTCTGTACCCCCTAACCCAGGGGTGGGCAAACTCTCTGACCCGAGGGCCACCGTGGGCTCTCACCCTGGACGGACCGGAGGGAGGGCCGGAGCCAGAGCCGCCTGACCGTGCTGGCCTCTCCTCCGGGGCGGCCGGCGAAGGCGCGGAGGGGAGAGCCAGAGAGCCCTCCTCCGATCTCTTGGCTCCAGGGCCGGATAGAACAGCCGGACGGGCCGGATCCGGCCCCCGAGGGGCCGCAGTTTGCCCACGGCTGCTCTTGGGGGCCGGGGCCGGGTGTCCAGGCCTCAGGGACGCTCCCTTGTGCTAACCAGAACCCCCAGGGCCCATTCCTGAGGCGCTCAGGCCTGCCTTCCTGCAGAGCTGGAAAGATTGCAGAACCAGCCTGCAGAGTGAGTGCAGGTGCCAGGCCCCGGGGGCAAGCAGGCAGCCACCCAGAGAGCGCCCAGGAGAGGAGGGGAGGGGAGGGGAGGGCAGGAAGGGGAGGGGAGGGGTGGGGCCAGCCGGGCGGGCGGCCAGAACCTGAAAAACCACACCCAGAAACTGGTTCTGAGCTTCCTGCCTCCCCCACCCACAACCCCCAAGGGGTTTGGGGTGGGAATGGGTGGGGGGGGGATAAAGACAATTATGCGATACCATAATCAATAAAAACAAAGTTTAAAAAATGAATAAAAGAATAAACAAAATAGGGAAACAATCAGCCATGCTCATCAAGAGACAAAGAGAGAGGACCCCCCGCAAAAAAAATAAATAAAAAGAAAAAGTCAGCTGAAGCCAGTGTTTCTCAATGGTTAGAGCGTCGGCCTGCAGGCGGAAGGGTCCCGGGTTCGATTCCCGGTCAAGGGCAGGTACATTGGTTGTGGGCACATCCCCGGTGGGGGGCGTGCAGGAGGCGGCTGGTCGATGTTTCTCTCTCATCGAGGTTTCTAAGCTCTCTATCTCTCTCTCTTCCTCTCTGTGAAATATCAAGAAAATATATTTAAAATAAATAAAAATAAATAAAAGAATAAACAAAATAGGGAAACAGTCAGCCATGCCCATCAAGAGACAAAGAGAGAGGACTCCCCCCCCCAAAAAAAAATAAAAATATTAAAATAAAAAAATAAGTCAGCGGAAGCCAGTGTTTCTCAAAGGTTAGAGCGTCGGCCTGCGGACAGAAGGGTCCCAGGTTCGATTCCCGGTCAAGGGCATGGACCTGGGTGGCGGGCACATCCCCGGTGGGGGGCGTGCAGGATGCATCAGGTGGATGTTTCTCTCTCATCATTGATGTTTCTAGCTCTCTGTCCCTCTCCCTTCCTCTCTGTAAAAAAAAAAATCAATAAAAAAAATATATATTTTTTAAATCAATGGAAACATATCCTTGGGTGAGGATTAACAAAAACAACAACAAAACCACCCAAAATGGCATGCACAGCTTCTGTTTGTGGGTTTTTTTTTCTCTCTCTCTCTTCTAAATACAGGCCTCATGAAAGAAAAAATATACACATTTCATTAAAATAAATGTTTTCTTTTTTAAAATATATATATATATATTATTGATTTTTTACAGAGAGGAAGGAAGAGATATAGAGAGCCAGAAACGTCGATGATGAGAGAGAATCATCGACCAGCCGCCTCCTGCACGCCCCCAACCTGGGGATGTGCCCGCCACCCAGGTCCATGCCCTTGACCGGAATCGAACCCGGGACCCTTCCGTCCCCAGACCGACGCTCTGTCCACTGAGCCACCCCGGTTTGGGCTCCTCCCTCTTTTAAATACAGGACTCCTGAGAGAAAAACACACATTCCATTAAAATAGATGTTTCTCAATACATTTTCTTGTGTTTTATTTACTTATTTTTTTTAAAAAATTAAATATTGTATTTTTTTTTTTAAAAAAAATTCATTTTTATTGATGGTGGCATCATTGTCCTTACCCCCACCTCCCCCATTCCCATCCCAAACCTCCTCCCTACATATCCCACCACTGAGAGGGAGAGAGAGAGAAGAGAGAGAGAGAGAGAGAGAGAGAGAGAGAGAGAGAGAGAAACATCCAGGAGAAGAGAGAACCATAGACCGGCCGCCTCCCGCGCGCCCCCCGCTGGGGATGTGCCCACCACCCAGGTCCATGTCCTTGACCGGGAATCGAACCCGGGACCCTTCCAGTCCGCAGGCCGAGGCTCTGTCCACTGAGCCACCCCGGTTTGGGCTCCTCCCTCTTTTAAATACAGAACTCCTGAGAGAAAAACACACATTCCATTAAAATAGATGTTTCTCAATATATTTTTTTGTGTTTTATTTACTTATTTTTTAAAAATTAAATATTTTATTTTTTAAAAAAATTCATTTTTATTGATTGTGGCATCACATCCTTGTCCTTATCCCCCTCCCATTCCCATCCCAAACCCCTCCCTACATATCCCACCACTGAGAGGGAGAGAGAGAGAGAGAAAAGAGAGAGAGAGAGAGAGAGAGAGAGAAAAGAGAGAGAGAGAGAGAGAGAGAGAGAGAGAAAGAGGAGAGAGAGAGAGAGAGAGAGAGAGAGAAAAGAGGAGAGAGAGAGAGAGAGAGAGAAAGAGGAGAGAGAGAGAGAGAGAGAGAGAGAGAGAGAGAGAGAGAGAGAGAGAAACATCCAGGAGGAGAGAGAACCACAGACCCGCCGCCTCCCGCGCGCCCCCTCCTGGTGGGGGCCTGTGCCCTCGACCGGGAATCGAACCCGGGACCTCCTGGTTCCTAGGTCTTTTTTTCCAAAAAAATAAAAAATAAAATAAAATAAACCCACCAAATAGCTGTTTTGCAAAAATTGCATTTCAGAGGAAGCTCCCTCCAGGGGCAGCACCCCGGGCGCGTCCCAAGGGGCACCCCGTCCGACGGACCGTCCGACCGTCCGACCGTCCTTCCGTCTCTCCCTGCGCGCGCGCGCACCGGGGATGGGGATCTCCGCGGGGGACCCTGCTCTGGGGCGCCCCCCGGGGGTGTCCAGGGGGCGTGGCCACCTCCCCGAGGCTGCCCTGCCCGCCCCAGAGTCACTAGAACCCGCAGCCAAGCCCAGGTCTCCCCGCGTTTGCAGGGCGGGGCCTTGGCGAGGTCCGTGCCCGGCGCGCGCGCACCCAGAATAGGAAACTCCGCCGGGACCTTTCTCTGGGGCGCCCCGGGGGTGGTCAGGGGGCGTGGGCGCCTCCCCAAACCTGCCCTGCCCGCCCCAGAGTCACTAGAACCCGCAGCCAAGCCCAGGTCTCCCCCCCGGTTCCAGGCGGGGCCTTGGAGAGGTCCGTGCCCAGAGCGCGCGCACCCAGGATGGGGAACTCAGCTCGGACCCTACTCCAGGCGCCCCGGGGGTGGTCAGGGGGCGTGGACGCCTCCCCAAGGCCGCCCTGCCCGCCCCAGAGTCACTAGAACCCGGGCCTCCCCCCGGGTCCAGGAGGGGCCTTGGCGAGGTCCGTGCCCAGAGCGCGCGCGCCCAGGTTGGGGAACTCAACTGGAACCCCATCCAGGCGCCCCGGGGGTGGTCAGGGGGCGTGGAAACCTCCCCAAACCTGCCCTGCCCGCCCCAGAGTCACTAGAACCCGCAGCCAGGCCCGGGTCTCCCCCGGGTCCACGCGGGGCCTTGGCGAGGTCCCTGCCCGGCGCGCGCGCACCCAGGATGGGGAACTCAGCTCGGACCCCATCCAGGCGCCCCGGGGGTGGTCAGGGGGCGTGGAAACCTCCCCAAACCTGCCCTGCCCGCCCCAGAGTCACTAGAACCCGCAGCCACGCCCGGGTCTCCCCCCCGGTTCCACGCGGGGCCTTGGAGAGGTCCGTTCCCAGAGCGCGCGCGCGCGCCCAGGATGGGGAACTCAGCTCGGACCATAATCTGGGGCGCCCTGGGGGTGGTCAGGGGGCGTGGCCACCTCCCCAAGGCTGCCCCGCCCGCCCCGGAGTCACTAGAACCCGCAGCCACGCCCGGGTCTCCCCCCGGTTCCACGCGCGGCCTTGGCGAGGTCCGTGCCCAGAGCGCGCGCGCCAGGGATGGGGAACTCAGCTCGGACCCCATCGAGGCGCCCTGGGGGTGGTCAGGAGGCGTGGAAACCTCCCCAAACCTGCCCTGCCCGCCCCAGAGTCACTAGAACCCGCAGCCACGCCCGGGTCTCCCCCCGGTTCCACGCGGGGCCTTGGAGAGGTCCGTGCCCAGAGCGCGCGCGCACCCGGGATGGGGAACTCAGTTCAGACCATAATCTGGGGCGCCCTGGGGGTGGTCAGGGGGCGTGGGCGCCTCCCGAAGCTGCCCTGCCCACCCCAGCGGTTCTAGAATCCGCAGCCTCCCCGCGGTTCCTGGAGGGGCCTTGGAGAGGTCCGTGCCCAGAGCGCGCGCGCCCGGGATGGGGAACTCAACTGGAATCCTGCTCTGGAGCGCCCCGCGGGTGACCAGGGGGCGTGGGCACCTCCCCAAGCCTGCCCTGCCCGCCCCAGCGGCGCCGGGAAGGCTTCCTCGGGGCTCCAGGGGCGCTTTGGCGAGGTCCGTGCCCAGAGCGCACCCGGGATGGGGAACTCAACTGGGACCCCATCCAGGCGCCCCGGGCGTGACCAGGGGGCGTGGGCGCCTCCCAGAAGCTGCCCTGCCCGCCCCAGAGTCACTAGAACCCGGGCCTCCCCGCGGTTCCACGCGGGGCCTTGGCGAGGTCCGTGCCCAGAGCGCGCGCACCCAGGATGGGGAACTCAGCTCGGACCCCATCCAGGCGCCCCGGGGGTGGTCAGGGGACGTGGGCGCCTCCCCAAAGCTGTCCTGCCCGCCCCAGAGTCACTAGAACCCGCAGCCACGCCCGGGTCTCCCCCGGGTTCCACGCGGGGCCTTGGAGAGGTCCGTGCCCAGAGCGCGCGCGCCAAGGATGGGGAACTCACCAGGGACCCTGCTCTTGGGCGCCCCGGGGTGATCAGGGGGCGTGGAAACCTCCCCAAACCTGCCCTGCCCGCCCCAGAGTCACTAGAACCCTCAGCCACGCCCGGGTCTCCCCCCGGTTCCACGTGGGGCCTTGGCGAGGTCGGTGCCAAGAGCGCGCGCACTCAGGACGGGGAACTCAGCTCGGACCCTGCTCTGGGGCGCCCCGGCGGTCATCAGGGGGCGTGGGCACCTCCCCAAACCTGCCCTGCCCGCCCCAGAGTCACTAGAACCCGCAGCCACGCCCGGGTCTCCCCCCGGTTCCACGCGGGGCCTTGGCGAGGTCCGTGCCCAGAGCGCGCGCGCCAGGGATGGGGAACTCAGCTCGGACCCTACTCCAGGCGCCCCGGGGGTGGTCAGGGGGCGTGGGCACCTCCCCAAACCTGCCCTGCCCGCCCCAGAGTCACTAGAACCCGCAGCCAAGCCCAGGTCTCCCCGCGTTTGCAGGGCGGGGCCTTGGCGAGGTCCGTGCCCAGAGCGCGCGCGCCAGGGATGGGGAACTCAGCTCGAACCCCATCCAGGCGCCCTGGGGGTGGTCAGGGGGCGTGGGCGCCTCCCCAAACCTGCCCTGCCCGCCCCAGAGTCACTTGAACCCGCAGCCACGCCCGGGTCTCCCCCCCCCCCCCGGTTCCACGCGGGGCCTTGGAGAGGTCCGTGCCCAGAGCGCGCGAAACCAGGATGGGGAACTCAGCTCGGACCCCATCGAGGCGCCCTGGGGGTGACCAGGGGGCGTGGAAACCTCCCCAAACCTGCCCTGCCCGCCCCAGAGTCACTAGAACCCGCAGCCACGCCCGGGTCTCCCCCCGGTTCCACGCGGGGCCTTGGCGAGGTCCGTGCCCAGAGCGCTCGCACCCAGGATGGGGAACTCAGCTCGGACCATACTCTGGGGCGCCCTGGGGGGTGGTCAGGGGGCGTGGAAACCTCCCCAAGGCTGCCCTGCCCGCCCCAGAGTCACTAGAACCCGCAGCCACGCCCGGGTCTCCCCCGGGTTCCACGCGGGGCCTTGGCGAGGTCCGTGCCCAGAGCGCGCGCGCCCAGGATGGGGAACTCAGCTCGGACCCCATCCAGGCGCCCTGACGGTGACCAGGGGGCGTGGGCACCTCCCCGAAGCTGCCCTGCCCGCCCCAGAGTCACTAGAACCCGGATCTCCCCGCTGTTCCAGGCGGGGCCTTGGCGAGGTCCGTGCCCAGAGCGCGCGCACCCAGGATGGGGAACTCCGCAGGGACCTTTCTCTGGGGCGCCCTGGGGGTGACCAGGGGGCGTGGCCACCTCCCCAAACCTGCCCTGCCCGCCCCAGAGTCACTAGAACCCACAGCCACGCCCGGGTCTCCCCCCGGTTCCAGGAGGGGCCTTGGCGAGGTCTGTGCCCAGAGCGCGCGCACCCGGGATGGGGAACTCAGCTCGGACCCTACTCCAGGCGCCCCCGGGGGTCATCAGGGGGCGTGGAAACCTCCCCAAACCTGCCCTGCCCGCCCCAGAGTCACTAGAACCCGGGCCTCCCCGCGGTTCCTGGAGGGGCCTTGGAGAGGTCCGTGCCCAGAGCGCGCGCGCCCAGGATGGGGAACTCAACTGGGACCCGATCAAGGGGCCCTGGGGGTGATCAGTGGGCGTGGGCACCTCCCCAAACCTGCCCTGCCCGCCCCGGAGTCACTAGAACCCGGGTCTCTCCCCGGTTCCACGCGGGGCCTTGGAGAGGTCCATGCCAGGCGCGCGCGCACCCGGGATGGGGAACTCAGCTCGGACCCCATCCTGGCGCCCCAGGGGTGACCAGGGGGCGTGGCCACCTCCCCAAACCTGCCCTGCCCGCCCCAGAGTCACTAGAACCCGCAGCCACGCCCGGGTCTCCTCCCGGTTCCACGCGGGGCCTTGGAGAGGTCCGTGCCCGGCGCGCGCGCACCCAGGATGGGGAACTCACCAGGGACCCAGCTCTGGGGGGCCCCGGGGGTGACCAGGGGGCGTGGAAACCTCCCCAAACCTGCCCTGCCCGCCCCAGAGTCACTAGAACCCGGGCCTCCCCGCGGTTCCAGGCGGTTCTAAGAGGGGCCTTGGAGAGGTCCGTGCCAGGCGCGCGCGCACCCGGGACGGGGAACTCAACTGGGACCCCATCCAGGCGCCCTGGGGGTGGTCAGGGGGCGTGGGCGCCTCCCCAAACCTGCCCTGCCCGCCCCAGAGTCACTAGAACCCGGGCCTCCCCGCGGTTCCAGGCGGTGCCTTGGCGAGGTCCGTGCCCGGCGCGCGCGCACCCAGGATGGGGAACTCAACTGGAACCCCATCGAGGCGCCCCAGGGGTGGTCAGGGGGCGTGGGCACCTCCCCAAACCTGCCCTGCCCGCCCCAGAGTCACTAGAACCCGGGTCTCCCCGCGGTTCCAGGAGGGGCCTTGGCGAGGTCCCTGCCCGGCGCGCGCGCTCCCGGGACGGGGAACTCAACTGGGACCCCATCGAGGCGCCCCGGGGGTGGTCAGGGGGCGTGGGCACCTCCCCAAGACTGCCCTGCCCGCCCCAGAGTCACTAGAACCCACAGCCACGCCCGGGTCTTCCCCCGGTTCCAGGAGGGGCCTTGGAGAGGTCCGTGCCCAGAGCGCGCGCACCCGGGACGGGGAACTCAACTGGGACCCCATCGAGGCGCCCCGGGGGTGACCAGGGGGCGTGGCCACCTCCCCAAGGCTTCCCTGCCCGCCCCGGAGTCACTAGAACCCGCAGCCACGCCCGGGTCTTCCCCCGGTTCCAGGAGGGGCCTTGGAGAGGTCCGTGCCCAGAGCGCGCGCACCCGGGACGGGGAACTCAACTGGGACCCCATCGAGGCGCCCCGGGGGTGACCAGGGGGCGTGGCCACCTCCCCAAGGCTTCCCTGCCCGCCCCGGAGTCACTAGAACCCGCAGCCACGCCCAGGTCTCTCCCCCGGTTCCACGCGGGGCCTTGGCGAGGTCCGTGCCCAGAGCGCGCGCACCCAGGATGGGGAACTCAGCTCGGACCCCATCCAGGCGCCCTGGGAGTGGCCAGGGGGCGTGGGCACCTCCCCAAACCTGCCCTGCCCGCCCCAGAGTCACTAGAACCCGTAGCCACGCCCGGATCTCCCCAGGTTCCACGCGGGGCCTTGGAGAGGTCCGTGCCCAGAGCGCGCGCGCCAGGGATGGGGAACTCAGCTCGGACCCCATCGAGGCGCCCTGGGGGTGGTCAGCGGGCGTGGCCACCTCCCCGAGGCCGCCCTGCCCGCCCCAGAGTCTCCGGGACCCGCCTCCCCGGGTTTGCAGGCGGGGCCTCGGCTCCAGGGCGCGGCCCGGGGCCTCCGCGTCCCCGGCGCGCGCGGGGCGGGGCGGGGAGAGCGCGCGGCCCCGCCCCGGAGCCCCGGCCGCTTCCGCCCGGGCTCTGGCCGCCCGATCGCCGCGCCCTCCGCGCCGATCTCGGGGGGGGGGACCCGGACCCGGACCCGGACCCGGTGCCGGTGCCGGTGCCGGTGCCGGAGCCCACGGGCCGCGAGGAATGAGCCGGGGGCCGGGCGCGCGCGCTGCCGGGACCCCCGCCGCGCCCCCGGGACGCGCTCCCCTCCGTCGCCCCCCATGGAAGGGGCCCCGCCCGGGCTGGCCCAGCCGGACCCTGAGCTGGACCCTGACCGGGACCCGGACCGGGACCGGGACCGGGATCGGGTCCGGGACCCGGACCGGCCTTTGGAGAGCCGCGGCGGGGAGACCTCCGAGGGCGCGCCCCCCGCGCCCTCCCCGGGGCCCCAGGACCCCTCCCCGGAGTCGCCCGGGTACCGGCTGCAGGACCTGGAGACCGTGGCCACCGTGGGTGAGTCCTGTCTGTCCATCCGTCCGTCTGTCCGTCCGTCTGTCTGTCCGGGGCGCAGGGACCCGGGGGGGCCCCCTCCAATCTCCCTGGGGACGCGGGACGCAGACAAAGGAGTCGGTGTTGGGGTCCCTCCGCCTCCTGTCTCCCCCCGGGGGTGTGCGCCCTGGGTCCCAGGGGCTCCCCAAGAGTTGGAGAGAGAGAGAGAGAGAGAGAGAGGGCCCCCCCCTTTTCCCTCTCCAAGCCCAGCAGGTGCGCCCCCCCCAAAAAAAAACCCAAAACCTTCCCAACTGCCTGCCTGCGCCCTGCGCGCACCCCGGAAGGCACCTCGGTGGTGACCTCCTCTTTGGGGGGGAAGTTGGACGCCTCAAGTGTGTCTCCTTCCTTTCTTTCATTTTTTTTTCTCTCTTCTTCTTGTTGTTGTTGTCGTTGCCATGGGGATGGGGAGGGTGCGTTTCCGTGTCTCTCTCTCTCTGTCTGAGAGTTCTTTTCTTGGTGGATCAAGAAGAAGAAAAATAAATAAGCCCTCGATTTTGGGGGGACTTGGGGGTTTAGGGGGTGTGGATCGTGTGTCCTGGTCCCTTGCCAAAGCCATGGGTGAAATCTAGCCTTGTTTTTTTTGGGGGGTGGAATATTTAGGGTTTTTCTATGCACACTTTTTTTGGGGGACACCTGCCGTGGATGTATTCGACCACCCCGTCTTGGGGTCCCCCCCCCGACACCCCCTCCCCATTCCCTCTGACGCCACAGACGTTCCTGGAGGCCAGGTCACTTTGGGGACCTCCCCGACCCCCACCCCCTTCCCCCAAGGGACAGAGAGTCCCCCAAGGGACTCGGAGGGCACCTGCGCACCCCAAGGTGGCCACCCTTCCCCTGACCCCCCCCCATTGTGCTCAGCGGCAGGAGGCACCCTGAAGGGGGGTGAACTTAAGAGGTGAACTGCATTCTTGGGGGGTACAGGTGTGCGCCTTGGAGGGGGGGGGGTACAGGTGTGCCATTTGCGCGCGCGCGCGCGCCAGGGTGGGCGCGTTTGGAGAGGGCTCCCCACATTTCCTGGAGCTGCGCGCCCGCGCGCGCTTTGTCATTTTTTCCCCTTCATATCTGTGCACCCAAATCTTGTCTTTTATTTTATTTATTTTTTAAAATTGCATGTTTTTATTGATTTCAGAGAGGAAGGAAGAGGGAGAGAGACACAGAGAGTGAAACATCCAGGAGGAGAGAGAACCACGGACCAGCCGCCTCCTGCACGCCCCCCACCTGGGGATGGAGCCCACAACCCGGCCTGTGCCCTTGACCGGGAATCGAACCCAGGACCCTTCAGTCCACAGGCGGATGCTCCATCCACTGAGCCATACCGGCCAGGGCCCAAATCTGGCCTGATTTTTTTGTTTTTGGTTGTTTTTTTTCCTCATTAGACACCTGTTTCCTTTTCTTTCTTTTTAAATATATTTTATTGATTTTTCACAGAGAGGAAGGGAGAGGGACAGAGAGTTAGAAACATTGATGAGAGAGAAACATCCATCAGCTGCCTCTTGCACACCTTCCACTGGGGATGTGCCCGCCACCAAGGTAGGTG
>OZ004723.1:629109-633182 GCA_963924515.1 Vespertilio murinus
CCGGTCGCTATGACGTGCACTGACCACCAGGGGGCAGACGGCCGACCGGCCGGCCACTCACTATGACGTGCAGTGACCACCAGGGGGGCAGACAGCCGACCGGCCGACCAGTTGCTGTGACATGCACTGACCACCAGGGGGCAGACAGCCGACCGGCCGACCAGTCGCTATGACGTGCACTGACCACTAGGGGGGCAGACAGCCGACCGGTCGACCGGTCGCTATGACGCGCACTGACCACCAGGGGGGCAGACGCTCCGACCAGCAGGCCAGCTTGCTGCTGGGGTCCGGCCGATGGGGACGGAGCGAGATGGGCCGGACACGCCCTGGAACCCTCCCCCGGCCCCTCCCCGGCCGGCCAGCCCCCCGCGTCCCTCCCTGGCCCCCATCGTACCCCCGTGGGGCCCCTCGGCCTGGCCTGCGCCCTCTCGCCCTCCGGGCTGAGGGACCCCCTCCCCTGTCCATCCCCCAAGTGCACAGATTTCCAGCACCGGGCCTCTAGTTTTAAGAGAAAGGACCTTCTCTAGCCCTGGCTGGTGTGGCTCAGTGGGCAGAGCGTCGGCCTGCGGGCTGAAGGGTCCCGGGTTCGATTCCCGGCCAAGGGCATGGACCTGGGTGGCGGGCACATCCCCGGTGGGGGGCGTGCAGGAGGCAGCTGGTCGATGATTCTCTCTCATCATCGATGTTTCTGACTCTCTTCCTCTCTGTAAAAAATTCAATAAAATATAAATATTTTTTTTAATTAAAAAAAGGGTTTTCAGGTCAAACACTCAAGTTCCTGGCCCACCGCCGAGACCTCTTGTCCGTGGCCTCGTCGGTCCAGAACCCGGTCGTTGGAGCCGGGAGGGGGTTTGAGGACCCCCAGGCCCGAGCGGGCCTTTCCGTTCTGGCCTCCGCATTATCTTTTCATGAGCCCGGCCTCTGGAACGAAATGACTCAGCGCCCTGGGCCCCATCCGCGCCCAGCGCCTCTCGGCTCCTGCAGACGGCTCTCCGCCTCGGCCCCCATCAAACATTCATGACGGAAACTCCACTGCCGAGCCACGGGGTGTGGCTCCTCTCTCTCTCTCTCTCTCTCTCTCTGTCTCTCTCTCTGTGTGTCTCTCTCTCTCTCTGTCTGTCTCTCTCTCTCTGTCTCTCTCTCTCTCTCTGTCTCTCTCTCTCTGTCTCTCTCTCTCTCTCTGTCTCTCTCTCTCTGTCTCTCTCTCTCTCTGTCTCTCTCTGTCTCTCTCTCTCTCTCTCTCTGTCTGTCTCTCTCTCTCTCTCTCTCTGTCTCTCTCTCTCTATCTCTCTCTCTCTCTCTCTCTCTGTCTCTCTGTCTCTCTCTCTCTGTGAGCCAGTAGACTGACTTCCCGGCATGGAAAATGGGAGAAAAAAAAATCTCACTGCTTTGGATTTTATCTTTTTATTTATTTTCTATTTTAAAATATATATATTTTATTGATTTTTTTTTACAGAGAGGAAGGGAGAGAGACAGAGAGCCAGAAACACCGATGACGAGAGAGAAACAACACCCACCAGCTGCCTCCTGCACGCTCCCCACCTGGGGATGTGCCCGCCACCCAGGTCCATGTGCCCTCGACCGGGAATCGAACCCGGGACCCTTCCAGTCCGCAGGCCGGCGCTCTGCCCACTGGGCCACACCGGCGTCGGCTGGTTCGATTTGATCCTCTGCGTGGGGCTGTCTCGTGCGGTTCTGGCCTCAATGCGAGAACAGAAGGAAATGCGTTGTGTGATGATGGTTTCGTGGTTGGGTTGGGGGGTCTTTGCTGTTCCTGTTGAATTAATGGGGGGTGCCGTCCTGCGTAATAAAAGCCCAATGTGCTAAGCGTCTGGTCGGCCGGTCAACAGGACAAACGGTGCCATGCTAATGATATGCTAATGGCATGCTGATGATAGGCAAAGGCCGCTCAACCGCTCGCTATGACGTGCACCGACCACCAGGGGGCAGACAGCCGACCGACCGGTCGACCGGTCGCTATGACGTGCACTGACCACCAGGGGGGCAGACAGCCGACCGGCCGACTGGTCGCTGTGACGTGCACTGACCACCAGTGGGCAGACAGCTGACCGACCGGCCGACCAGTCGCTATGACGTGCACTGACCACCAGGGGGCAGACAGCCGACCGGCCGACCCGTCGCTATGACGTGCACTGACCACCAGGGGGCAGACCGCCGACCGGCCGACCAGTCACTATGACGCGCACTGACCACCAGGGGGCAGACAGCTGGCCGGCCGACCGGTCGCTGTGACGTGCACTGACCACCAGGGGGCAGACGACCGGCCGACCAGTCGCTACGACGTGCACTGACCACCAGGGGGCAGACCGCCTACCGGCTGACCAGTCGCTATGACGTGCACTGACCACCAGGGGGCAGACAGCCGACCGACTGGTCGACCGGTCGCTATGAAGTGCACTGACCACCAGGGGGCGGACACTCGGTACAGAGCATGGCGGGTCTGCCCCGTGCCCACCGGCGTCCTCTCTGGCCGCCCCGCAGGCACGGGGACGTTCGGCCGGGTGCAGCTGGTCCGGCAGAAGGTGGGCGCCCGGTTCTTCGCCCTCAAGGTCATGAGCATCCCCGAGGTCGTGCGGCTGAAGCAGGAGCAGCACGTGCGCAACGAGAAGGCGGTGCTGGAGGAAGTGAGCCACCCCTTCCTGGTCCGGCTGTGAGTCCCCCGCCCCTGACCGCCCTCCCCTGCCCGCCTGGTCACCCCCCAACTGCCCTCCCCTGCAGGCCTGGTCACCCCCAACTGCCCTCCCCTGCAGGCCTGATCACCCCAACTGCTCTCCCCTGCAGGCCCTGTCACCCCCAACTGCCCTCCCCTGCAGGCCTGATCGCCACCCCCCAACTGCCCTCCCCTGCAGGCCTGGTCCCCCCAACTGCCCTCCCCTGCAGGCCTGGTCCCCCCAACTGCCCTCCCCTGCAGGCCTGGTCACCCCCAACTGCCCTCCCCTGCAGGCCTGATCGCCACCCCCCAACTGCCCTCCCCTGCAGGCCTGGTCACCCCCCAACTGCCCTCCCCTGCAGGCCTGGTCCCCCCCAACTGCCCTCCCCTGCAGGCCTGGTCACCCCCAACTGCCCTCCCCTGCAGGCCTGGTCACCCCCCCAACTGCCCTCCCCTGCAGGCCTGGTCACCCCCCTAACTGCCCTCCCCTGCAGGCCTGCTTGCCCCCAACTGTCCTCCCCTGCAGGCCTGGTCGCCCCCAACTGCCCTCCCCGCAGGCCTGGTCCCCCCCAACTGCCCTCCCCTGCAGGCCTGGTCACCCCAACTGCCCTCCCCTGCAGGCCTGGTCCCCCCCAACTGCCCTCCCCTGCAGGCCTGGTCACCCCCAACTGCCCTCCCCTGCCCGCCTGACCTCCCCTAACTGCCCTCCCCTGCAGGCCTGGTCCCCCCTAACTGCCCTCCCCTGCAGGCCTGTTCCCCCCCCAACTGCCCTCCCCTGCAGGCCTGGTCCCCCCCTAACTGCCCTCCCCTGCAGGCCTGGTCACCCCCAACTGCCCTCCCCTGCAGGCCTGGTCATCCCTAACTGCTCTCCTGACTGTTGATCGCCCCCAACTGCCCTCCCCTGCAGGCCTGGTCACCCCCAACTGCCCTCCCCTGCCCGCCTGACCTCCCCTAACTGCCCTCCCCTGCAGGCCTGGTCCCCCCTAACTGCCCTCCCCTGCAGGCCTGTTCCCCCCCCAACTGCCCTCCCCTGCAGGCCTGGTCCCCCCTAACTGCCCTCCCCTGCAGGCCTGTTCCCCCCCTAACTGCCCTCCCCTGCAGGCCTGGTCACCCCCAACTGCCCTCCCCTGCAGGCCTGGTCATCCCTAACTGCTCTCCTGACTGTTGATCGCCCCCAACTGCCCTCCCCTGCAGGCCTGGTCACCCCTAACCGCCCTCCCCGTCCCCCCCGGCAGGTTCTGGACGAGCCACGACGCCCGCTCGCTGTACATGCTGATGGAGTTCGTGCCGGGCGGGGAGCTGTTCTCGTACCTGCGGGCGCGGGGCCGGTTCTCGCCGGGGGCCGGGCTGTTCTACGCGGCGGAGATCGTGTGCGCCCTGGGCTACCTGCACGCCCGGGGCA
>OZ004723.1:633382-635882 GCA_963924515.1 Vespertilio murinus
CATCCACCCACCCATCCATCCATCCACCCATCCATCCATCCACCCATCCACCCACCCATCCACCCATCCATCCATCCACCCATCCACCCATCCACCCATCCACCCACCCATCCATCCATCCACCCATCCACCCACCCATCCACCCATCCATCCATCCACCCATCCACCCATCCACCCATCCACCCATCCATCCATCCACCCACCCATCCACCCACCCATCCACCCATCCATCCATCCACCCATCCACCCATCCACCCATCCACCCATCCATCCATCCATCTACCCATCCATCCACCCATCCATCCATCCATCCATCCACCCATCCATCCATCCACCCATCCATCCACCCATCCATCCATCCACCCACCCATCCATCCATCCACCCATCCACCCATCCATCCACCATCCATCCATCCATCCACCCATCCACCCATCCACCCATCCATCCACCCATCCATCCATCCATCCATCCATCCACCCACCCATCCACCCACCCATCCACCCATCCACCCACCCATCCATCCATCCACCCATCCATCCATCCATCCATCCACCCACCCATCCATCCATCCACCCATCCACCCATCCATCCACCATCCATCCACCCATCCACCCATCCACCCATCCATCCATCCATCCATCCATCCACCCATCCACCCATCCACCCATCCACCCATCCATCCATCCATCCACCCATCCATCCACCCATCCATCCATCCATCCTCCATCCATCCATCCATCCACCCATCCATCCATCCATCCATCCATCATTTCTAATTATTTGTTATTAATATTGTTTTGTAAGATGCCCACTGGAGGATATGTGTGTGTCTGTTGACTTTTAGGGAGAGAATGGAAGAGAGGGGGAGAGACAGAGAGACACATCGAGGGGTTGCCTCCCGCACGCACCCCGACCAGGTCCAGGCCCCTGAGGAGCCTGCCACCGAGGTCCGTGCCCTTGACCGGATTCGAACCCGGGACCGTCGGTCCGCAGGCCGATGTCTTATAGCCATCTCTCTCATATCTCCCCCACTTCTGTCTTTTTTTCCTCTCCTCCTCCTCCTCCTCTTCTTTCTTCTCCTTCTTCCTCCTCCATCTCCTCTTCCTCCTCCTCCACCTTCTCCTCTTCCTCTTCCTCCTCCTCCTCCATTTCCTCCTCCTCCTCCATCTCCTCCTCTTCCTCCTCCTCCTCCTCCATCTCCTCCTTCTCCTCCTCCATCTCCTCCATCTTCTCCTTCCTCCATCTCCTCCTCCTTCTCCTCCTCCTCCATCTCCTCCTCCTTCTCCTCCTCCTCCATCTCCTCCTCCTCCTCCTCCTCCTCCTCCATCTCCTCCTCCTTCTCCTCCTCCATCTCCTCCTCCTCCTCCATCTCCTCCTCCTCCTCCTCCATCTCCTCTTCCTTCTCCTCCTCCATCTCCTCCTCCTCTTCCTCCTCCTCCTCCTCCATTTCCTCCTCCTCCTCCTCCTCCTCCTCCTCCTCCTCCTCCTCCTCTCTCTGCACCTCCGCCGAGCAGCCGACCAGCAAGGCCCCAGAGAGGAACAGAACCCCAGCCAGTGGCTGGAACCCGAGCGAACAATGGAAACTTGTGGGAGACACCTTCCCTCCACCCTCCCACCCCCTGCACCCCGTCCCTTGGCACACACACACCCCTCATTGTATTCCGCTCGGGCGCCCGCCGGCCGGGCGCGGAGAGGTGCCAGGGCAGGGAGCCAGGGACGGCAGCCAGCCCCGGGGGCAAGTGGGCGGGCCCCAGAGGGGGACCTGGGACATGGGTGCCCCGTGAGTCACCCTGACCTCAGAGGAGAATGCGGGTGGGTGTCACTGGGCACTGGGACCTCGATCCTTGGCTGCTTTGTGCTTCCCTTACTGAGGACGATGCACTTTGATTTCACTGATTTATCTTTTAAATATATTTTATTGATTATTTTTTTTTTTTTACAGAGAGGAAGGGAGAGGGACAGAGAGTCAGAAACACCGACGATGAGAGAGAAACATCCACCAGCCGCCTCCTGCACGCCCCCCACCTGGGGATGTGCCCGCCACCCAGGCCCATGCCCTCTACCCGGGAATCGAACCCGGGACCCTTCCGTCTGCAGGCCGACGCTCTGTCATCTGAGCCACACCGGTTAGGGGCTATGCATGCATTAATATATATGTTTTTATTGATTGCAGAGAGGAAGAGAGACGGAGAGAGGGAGAGAGAAACATCAGTGAGGAGAGAGAAACATCCATCAGCGATGGAGCCCACAACCCTGGCCTGTGCCCTTGACCGGGAATCGAACCCTGACCTCCTGGTTCCTAGGTCGATGCTCACCTGCTGAGTCACGCTGGTCAGGTTCCATAGATTTCTTTCTTTCTTTTTTAAAAAAATGTTTTGTATTGCCGAAACCGGCGTGGCTCAGTGGATAGAGCGTCGGCCTGCGGACTGAAGGGTCCCGGGTTCGATTCCCGGTCAAGGGCATGGACCTTGGTGGCGGGCACATCCCCAGTGGGGGGCG
>OZ004723.1:640882-668382 GCA_963924515.1 Vespertilio murinus
CTGTGAGTCCCCCGCCCCCGACGGCCCTCCCCTGCCCGCCTGACCGCTCCTAACTGCCCTCCCCTGCAGGCCTGGTCACCCCCCTAACTGCCCTCCCCTGCAGGCCTGGTCCCCCCCAACTGCCCTCCCCTGCAGGCCTGGTCGCCCCCAACTGCCCTCCCCTGCAGGCCTGGTCGCCCCCAACTGCCCTCCCCTGCAGGCCTGGTCCCCCCCAACTGCCCTCCCCTGCAGGCCTGGTCCCCCCTAACTGCCCTCCCCTGCAGGCCTGGTCCCCCCTAACTGCCCTTCCCTGCAGGCCTGGTCACCCCCAACTGCCCTCCCCTGCAGGCCTGGTCACCCCCAACTGCCCTCCCCTGCAGGCCTGGTCCCCCCTAACTGCCCTCCCCTGCAGGCCTGGTCCCCCCTAACTGCCCTCCCCTGCAGGCCTGGTCACCCCCAACTGCCCTCCCCTGCAGGCCTGGTCACCCCCAACTGCCCTCCCCTGCTGGCCTGGTCACCCCCCAACTGCCCTCCCCTGCAGGCCTGGTCACCCCCAACTGCCCTCCCCTGCAGGCCTGGTCGCCCCCAACTGCCCTCCCCTGCAGGCCTGGTCACCCCCAACTGCCCTCCCCTGCAGGCCTGGTCGCCCCCAACTGCCTTCCCCTGCAGGCCTGGTCCCCCCCAACTGCCCTCCCCTACAGGCCTGGTCACCCCTAACTGCCCTCCCCTGCAGGCCTGGTCCCCCCCAACTGCCCTCCCCTACAGGCCTGGTCACCCCCAACTGCCCTCCCCTTTAGGCCTGGTAGCCCCCAACTGCCCTCCCCTGCAGGCCTGGTCACCCCCAACTGCCCTCCCCTGCAGGCCTGATCGCCCCCCAACTGCCCTCCCCTGCAGGCCTGCCCCCCCCCACCTGCCCTCCCCTGCAGGCCTGGTTGCCCCCAACTGCCCTCCCCTGCAGGCCTGGTCGCCCCCAACTGCCCTCCCCTGCAGGCCTGATCGCCCCCCAACTGCCCTCCCCTGCAGGCCTGGTCGCCCCCAACTGCCCTCCCCTGCAGGCCTGCCCTCCCCCCACCTGCCCTCCCCTGCAGGCCTGGTTGCCACTAACTGCCCTCCCCTGCAGGCCTGGTCCCCCCCCAACTGCCCTCCCCTGCAGGCCTGGTCCCCCCCCAACTGCCCTCCCCTGCAGGCCTGGTCCCCCCTAACTGCCCTCCCCTGCAGGCCTGGTCCCCCCCTAACTGCCCTCCCCTGCAGGCCTGGTCACCCCCAACTGCCCTCCCCTGCAGGCCTGGTTGCCCCCAACTGCCCTCCCCTGCAGGCCTGGTCACCCCCAACTGCCCTCCCCTGCAGGCCTGGTCCCCCCCAACTGCCCTCCCCTGCAGGCCTGGTCCCCCCTAACTGCCCTCCCCTGCAGGCCTGGTCCCCCCTAACTGCCCTTCCCTGCAGGCCTGGTCACCCCCAACTGCCCTCCCCTGCAGGCCTGGTCACCCCCAACTGCCCTCCCCTGCAGGCCTGGTCCCCCCTAACTGCCCTCCCCTGCAGGCCTGGTCCCCCCTAACTGCCCTCCCCTGCAGGCCTGGTCACCCCCAACTGCCCTCCCCTGCAGGCCTGGTCACCCCCAACTGCCCTCCCCTGCTGGCCTGGTCACCCCCCAACTGCCCTCCCCTGCAGGCCTGGTCACCCCCAACTGCCCTCCCCTGCAGGCCTGGTCGCCCCCAACTGCCCTCCCCTGCAGGCCTGGTCACCCCCAACTGCCCTCCCCTGCAGGCCTGGTCGCCCCCAACTGCCTTCCCCTGCAGGCCTGGTCCGTCCCTCCCAACTGCCCTCTCCTGAAGGCCTGGTCACCCCCCCAACTGCCCTCCCCTACAGGCCTGGTCACCCCTAACTGCCCTCCCCTGCAGGCCTGGTCCCCCCCAACTGCCCTCCCCTACAGGCCTGGTCACCCCCAACTGCCCTCCCCTTTAGGCCTGGTAGCCCCCAACTGCCCTCCCCTGCAGGCCTGGTCACCCCCAACTGCCCTCCCCTGCAGGCCTGATCGCCCCCCAACTGCCCTCCCCTGCAGGCCTGCCCCCCCCCACCTGCCCTCCCCTGCAGGCCTGGTTGCCCCCAACTGCCCTCCCCTGCAGGCCTGGTCCCCCCCCAACTGCCCTCCCCTGCAGGCCTGGTCCCCCCTAACTGCCCTCCCCTGCAGGCCTGGTCCCCCCCTAACTGCCCTCCCCTGCAGGCCTGGTCACCCCCAACTGCCCTCCCCTGCAGGCCTGGTTGCCCCCAACTGCCCTCCCCTGCAGGCCTGGTCACCCCCAACTGCCCTCCCCTGCAGGCCTGGTCCCCCCCAACTGCCCTCCCCTGCAGGCCTGGTCCCCCCTAACTGCCCTCCCCTGCAGGCCTGGTCCCCCCTAACTGCCCTTCCCTGCAGGCCTGGTCCCCCCCAACTGCCCTCCCCTGCAGGCCTGGTCCCCCCCAACTGCCCTCCCCTGCAGGCCTGGTCCCCCCTAACTGCCCTCCCCTGCAGACCTGGTCCCCCCTAACTGCCCTCCCCTGCAGGCCTGATCGCCCCCAACTGCCCTCCCCTGCAGGCCTGGTCCCCCCAACTGCCCTCGCCTGCAGGCCTGGTCCCCCCCAAGTGCCCTCCCCCCTGCAGGCCTGGTCGCCCCCTAACTGTCCTCCCCTGCAGGCCTGGTCGCCCCTAACTGCCCTCCCCTGCAGGCCTGGTCCCCCCTAACTGCCCTCCCCTGCAGACCTGGTCCCCCCTAACTGCCCTCCCCTGCAGGCCTGATCGCCCCCAACTGCCCTCCCCTGCAGGCCTGGTCCCCCCAACTGCCCTCGCCTGCAGGCCTGGTCCCCCCCAACTGCCCTCCCCCCTGCAGGCCTGGTCGCCCCCTAACTGTCCTCCCCTGCAGGCCTGGTCGCCCCTAACTGCCCTCCCCTGCAGGCCTGGTCACCCCTAACTGTCCTCCCCTGCAGGCCTGGTCGCCCCTAACTGCCCTCCCCTGCAGGCCTGGTCCCACCTCCCAACTGCCCTCCCCTGCAGGCCTGGTCCCCCCCAACTGCCCTCCCCTGCAGGCCTGGTCACCCCCAACTGCCCTCCCCTGCAGGCCTGGTCGCCCCTAACTGCCCTCCTGCAGGCCTGGTCACCCCCAACTGCCCTCCCCTGACCCCCGGCAGGTTCTGGACGAGCCATGACGCCCGCTCGCTGTACATGCTGATGGAGTTCGTGCCGGGCGGGGAGCTGTTCTCGTACCTGCGGGCGCGGGGCCGGTTCTCGCCGGGGGCCGGGCTGTTCTACGCGGCGGAGATCGTGTGCGCCCTGGGCTACCTGCACGCCCGGGGCATCGCCTACCGCGACCTCAAGCCCGAGAACATCCTGCTGGACCGCGAGGGACACGTCAAGCTGACCGACTTCGGCTTCGCCAAGAAGCTCGCCGACCGGTGAGGGTTCGAGACCCCCGGGCCCCCGGACCCCTGGCATTCTGTTTTTATTTGTGTTTTCTGTTTATGTTTTTTAAAATATATATATACCGTATTTGCCGGCGTATAAGACGATTTTTTGGCGCTGAAAAATACCGTATTTGCTGGCATATATAAGACGATGTTTTGGCCCTGAAAAATACCGTATCTGCCGGCGTCTAAGACGATTTTTTTGGCCCTGAAAAATACCGTATCTGCCGGCGTATATAAGACGATTTTTTTGGCCCCGATAAATACCGTATTTGCCGGCGTAGAAGACGATTTTTTGGCCCTGAAAAATACCATATCTGCCGGCGTCTAAGACGATTTTTTTTGGCCCCGAAAAATACCGTATCTGCCGGCGTATAAGACGATGTTTTTGGCCCTGAAAAATATACCGTATCTGCCGGCGTATAAGATGATTTTTTTTGGCCCTGAAAAATACCGTATCTGCCGGCGTCTAAGACGACCGGGCGTATAAGACGACCCCCTCACATTTCCACTAAAAAAATACAGAGTTTGTTATATACTTGCCGTAGAAGACGACCCCCCACCTGGAGGCATATTTTTTTTCAGGGCCAAAAAGTCGTCTTATACGCCGGCAAATACGGTAGATAGATATTTCATGGTGCCGAAGCCGGTGTGGCTCAGTGGGCAGAGCGTCGGCCGGCTTGCGGACGGAAGGGTCCCGGGTTCGATTCCTGGTCAAGGGCATGGACCTTGGTGGCGGGCACATCCCCAGATGGTGGTCATGCAGGAGGCAGCTGGTCGATGTTTCTCTCATTGATGTTTCTAACTCTCTCTCCCTCTCCCTTCCTCTCGGTAAAAAAAAATCAATTATATATATATATATATATATATATATATATATATATATATATATATATATATATATTTTAAAACAATGTTCTTACTGATTTCAGAGAGGGACAGAGACACAGAGAAAAGGAAAAAGGCTCCACGTGTGATTGCAATCCTAGAGCACTTGTCTTTCTCCGTCTGACACACTTTCGAGGCTCATCCCTTTTGACCCAGCTGTTGACGTTTCTTTAATTTTGCTTTTTTTTAAAAAAAGATATGTGTTTTATGGATTTCACAGAGGAAGAGAGAGAGAGCCAGAAACATCCATGAGGAGACAGAACCACAGACCGGCTGCCTCCTGCACGCCCCCCACCACTGGGGACGTGCCCGCCACCCAGGCCCATGCCCTTGACCGGGAATCGAACCCGGGACCCTTCCCGTCCCCAGGCCGACGCTCTGTCCACTGAGCCACACCGGTTCCAGCTAATTGTGGCATTTTAACCCTCCCTGCCCGGCCCACGAGGTCCGAGACTCTTTGCTGCTGTGGTTAATGCTCACCCCATTCATATATATTCCCACTGATTTTTTAAAAAATATATATATTTTATTAAATTTTTAATGTTTTTTTTACAGAGAGGAAGGGAGAGGGACAGAGAGAGAAACATCGATGAGGAGAGAGAATCACGCACCAGCTGCCTCCTGCACGCCCCCTACTGGTTGGGGATGGAGCCCGCAACCCAGGCCTGTGCCCTCAATGGGGAATCGAACCCGGAACCTCCTGGTTCACAGGTCGGCACTCTCTAACCCCTGAGCCACACCGGCCGGGATATTTCCAATTTCTCATCGATCTTTGGAGGGTGAAAAAAAGAGAATGAGAGCCAGAGAGAGAGAGGACCCTTAACCTGAGATCCTCCTCCCATACAGAGATCTAAGCGAGAACGTCCCAAAAAATCTATGGATTTTTTTTTTTAAACAGAATATTTCATCCCTTTTTGGGGGATAAAGAGAATTCTTTAACGGTGAGAAGCAAAGGAACCGATCTCTCCTATTTGTGGAGAAAATACAAAAAAAGAAGGAAAAAAAAGGCATTGATGTTGCACAGGGAGAGGAAGACCCCAGTTTTTTTGGGGGAAAAAAATCAACCAAATATTTAACCAGAAAAATCCACCGGAGGTGTGGGTCCCTCTCGGCTGTTCACCCAACTGGCCGCTGGGTGGCGCTAGAAGCCTATTTTTCCTTTTTTCTCTTTCTTTCTTTCTTTCTTTCTTTCTTTCTTTCTTTCTTTCTTTCTTCTTTCTTTCTTCCTCCCTTCCTCCCTCCCTCCCTCCCTCCCTCCCTCCCTCCCTCCCTCCCTTCCTCCCTCCCTTCCTTCCTTCCTTCCTTCCTTCCTTCCTTCCTTCCTTCCTTCCTTCCTTCTTTTTTCTTTCTTTCTTTCTTTCTTTCTTTCTTTCTTTCTTTCTTTCTTTCTTTCTTTCTTTCTTTCTTCTTTCTTTCTTTCTTTCTTTTTGTGCAAATTATTTCTCCTGTAGCCCTGGCTGGTTTGGCTCAGTGGATAGAGCGTCCACCTGCGGACTGCAGGGTCCCGGGTTCGATTCCCAGTCGAGGGCACTTGCCCGGGTTGTGGGCTCCATCCCCAGTGTGGGGCGTGCAGGAGGCAGCCTGTCTATGATTCTCTCTCCTCATGGATATTTCTATCTCTCTCTTTCCCTCTCCTTTCCTCTCTGAAATTAATTTTAAAAATTATTAAAAACTTAAAAATATATATATATAATATTGAAATGTGCACATAAATCAATGAGTCTTTTTTTTCTCTTTTTTCCCTTTTCAATGCCAGTGGGCATTCCGTATTATTTTCTATGAGTTCTGGGTGTGGTCAAATATATCATCAACGCTTCTATTTTATTTAAAAATATATTTTTATTGGGTCCCAACTCAGCTGTTCACCCAACTGGCCACTAGGTGGCGATAAAAGCTTATTATTTTTCTATTTTCTTTCTTTCTTTCTTTCTTTCTTTCTTTCTTTCTTTCTTTCTTTCCTTCCTTCCTTCCTTCCTTCCTTCTTTCTTTCTTTCCTTCCTTCTTTTCTTTCTTTCCTTTCTTTCCTTCTTTCCTTCTTTCTTTCTTTCTTTCTTTCTTTTCTTCTTTCCTTCTTTCTTTCTTTCCTTCTTTCCTTCTTTCCTTCTTTCTTTCTTTCTTTCTTTCTTTCTTCTTTCTTTCTTTCCTTCCTTCCTTCCTTCCTTCCTTCCTTCTTTCCTTTCCTTCCTTCCTTCCTTCCTTCCTTCCTTCCTTCCTTCCTTCCTTCCTTCCTTCCTTCTTTCCTTTCCTTTCCTTTCCTCTTCCTTCCTTCCTTCCTTCCTTCCTTCCTTCCTTCCTTCCTTCCTTTCTTCTTTTTTTGCAAATTATTTCTCCTGTAGCCCTGGCTGGTCTGGCTCAGTGGATAGAGCGTCGGCCTGCGGACCGAAAGGTCCCGGGTTCGATTCCCGGTCAAGGACATGGACCCCGGTTTCTCTCTCATCATCGATGTTTCTAGCTCTCTCTCTCTCTCCCTCTCCCTTCCTCTCTGTTAAAACCAACAGACTAGCCCTGGCCGGTGTGGCTCAGTGGGCAGAGCCCCGGCCTGCGGACGGGAGGGTCCCGGGTTCGATTCCCGGTCAAGGGCACATGCGATACATCATCAGTACGTCTTCTAGAGGGTTCCTGATTCCATCCTCTCTCTCTCTCTCTCTCTCTCCCCCTCTCCCAACCCCCCACTTTCCAGGACGTGGACCCTGTGTGGGACCCCCGAGTACCTGGCCCCCGAAGTCATCCAGAGCAAGGGCCACGGGCGCGCCGTGGACTGGTGGGCGCTGGGCATCCTCATCTTCGAGATGCTCTCGGGGTGAGTGGCGGGGGTCCCCTCCTGCCCTGGGTCCTTCCCTCCAATCCCTGGGGGCCCCCCAATCCCCTTTGGGACGCGTGGCTGATTTTGGGGGTGCAGTTTCCCCACCGCTGTTTCCCTGTAAGAGGCCTGCAGCAGCGTGTGCTTCCTCGGGTGGCCACCAGGGGGCGGCGTTGCCCGAGAGGCCCGAGGACAAGTGGTGTCTTCCTGGAATCACCACCAGGGGGCAGTGCTGGCTGATGGAGATGGGATCCATGATCTTTGCATATTTATTTGTTAAGTTTATTTTTGTTGATTTCAGGAAGGAAGGCAGAGAAAGAGAGAGAGGCAGAGAGAGAGAGAGAGAGAGAGAGAGAGAGAGAGAGAGATGATGAGAAAAAAATTCATTGGAGTGGCCACCAGGGGGCAGTGTTGACTGATGAAAATTGAATCTTGGGGAACCATGATCTTTGCATATTTATTTGTTGAATTTATTTTATTTCAGTGAGAAAGGCAGACAGAGCAAATGAGAGAGAGAGAGAGAGAGAGAGAGAGAGAGAGAGAGAGAGAGAGAGAGAGAGAAAGAGAGAGAGAGAGATGATGAGAAAAAATTCATTGGAGTGGCCACCAGGGGGCAGTGCTGGCTGATGGAAATTGAATCCCCGGGAACTGTGATCTTTGCACATTTATTTGTTAAATTTATTTTATTGATTTCGGAGAGGAAGGCAGAGAGAGAGAGAGAGAGAGAGAGAGAGAGAGAGAGAGAGAGATCCATGATGAGAAAAAAATTCATTGGAGTGGCCACCAGGGGGCGGTGTTGCCTAAGAGGCCCGAGGACAAGAGGTTTTTCCTCCTGGAATCACCACCAGGGGGCGGTGTTGGCTGATGGAAATGGAATCCGTGATCTTTGCACATTTATTTGTAAAATTTATTTTATTGATTTCAGAAAGGAAGGCAGAGAAAGAGAGATAGATAGATAGATAGATAGAGAGAGATGATGAGAAAAAAAAAATCATTGGAGTGGCCACCAGGGGGCAGTGTTGACTGATGAAAATAGAATCCCCGGGAACTTTGCATATTTATTTGTTAAATTTATTTTATTGATTTCAGAGAGGAAGGCAGAGAGAGAGAGAGAGAGAGAGAGAGAGAGAGAGAGATCCATGATGAGAAAAAAAAATCATTGGAGTGGCCACCAGGGGGCAGTGTTGCCTGAAGAAAATTGAATCTTGGGGAACCATGATCTTTGCATATTTATTTGTTGAATTTATTTTATTTCAGTGAGGAAGGCAGACAGAGCGAACGAGAGAGAGAGAGAGAGAGAGAGAGAGAGAGAGAGAGAGAGAGATCCGTGATGAGAAAAAAAAAATCATTGGAGTGTCCACTAGGGGGCAGTGTTGCCTGAAGAAAATGGAATCTTGGGGAACCATGATCTTTGCATATTTATTTGTTGAATTTATTTTATTTCAGTGAGGAAGGCAGACAGAGCGAGTGAGAGAGAGAGAGAGAGAGATCCATGATGAGAAAAAAAATCATGGGAGTGACCAATTGGGGGCAGTATTGACTGATGGAAATTGAATCCTGGGGAACCATGATCTGTGCATATTTATTTGTTAAGTTTATTTTATTGATTTCAGAGAGGAAGGCAGAGAGAGAGAGACAGAGAGAGAGAGACATGATGAGAAAAAATTCATTGGAGTGGCCACCGGGGGGCAGTGTTGCCTGATGGAAATTGAATCCCGGGGAACCGTGATCTTTGCACATTTATTTGTTAAATTTATTTTATTGATTTCAGAGAGGAAGGCAGAGAGAGAGAGACAGACAGAGAGAGAGAGAGAGAGAGAGAGAGAGAGAGACATGATGAGAAAAAATTCATTGGAGTGGCCACCAGGGGGCAGTGCTGACTGATGAAAATGAATCCCCGGGAACTTTGCATATTTATTTATTAAGTTTATTTTTTTGATTTCAAAGAGGAAGGCAGAGAGAGAGATAAAGAGAGAGAGAGAGATCCATGATGAGAGAAAAATCATGGGAGTGGCCACCAGGGGGCGGTGTTGGCTGATGGAAATTGGATCCGCGGGAACCGTGATCTTTGCATATTTATTTGTTAAATTTATTTTTTTGATTTCAGAGAGGAAGGCAGAGAGAGAGAGACAGAGAGAGAGAGACATGATGAGAAAAAAAATCATTGGAGTGACCACCAGGGGGCAGTATTGACTGAAGGAAATTGAATCCTGGGGAACCGTGATCTTTGCATATTTATAATTTGTTCAATATATTTTTATGGATTTCAGAGAGGAAGGGGGAGAGAGAGAGAAAGAGTGACAGAGAGAGAGAGAGAGAGAGAGAGAGAGAGAGAGATCCATGATGGGAGGGGAAAAAATTCCTGGAGTGACCACCAGGGGGCAGTGTTGCCTGAAGAAAATCGAATGCTGGGAACCATGATCTTTGCCTATTTACTTGTTAAATATATTTTATTGATTTCAGTGAAGAAGGCACACAGAGCGAGATAGATAGATAGATAGATAGATAGATAGATAGATAGAGAGACAGCCATGATGAGAGAGAATCATGAATCTGACTGCCTCCTGCAATCCTTCCGTTTCTCTGTCGCCTGACTTTGGCTGAGGGGCCTTTCCCTCCAAGAATCTTCCTGTGGCCCCGGCCGGTGTGGCTCAGTGGGTAGAGCGTCGGCCTGCGGACTGAAAGGTCCCGGGTTCGATTCCCGGTCAAGGGCATGGACCTGGGTGGCGGGCACATCCCCGGTCGGGGGCGTGCAAGAGGGAGCTGGTCGATGTTTCTCTCTCCCATCGACGTTTCTGGCTCTCTATCCCTCTCCCTGCCTCTCTGTGAAAAATATCAATAATATATATATATATTTTTAAAGAATTTTTGTGTGGCCATTGGCCGGTGTGGCTCAGTGGGCAGAGCCTCGGCCTGCAGATGGAAGGGTCCCGGGTTCGATTCCCGGTCAAGGGCATGGGCCTTGGTTGCAGGCACATCCCCAGTGGGGGGCGTGGTCCATAATTCTCTCTCTCCTCCTGGATGTTTCTCTCTCTCTCTCCCTCCCTCTCCCTTCCTCTCTGTCAAAAAAAAAAAAATCAATAAAATAAAAATATAAGATGGGTGCAGGTGCCCTCTCCCTCTCCCCCCCGGGGTCCCCTCCCTCCCGGGGTCCCCGCCCCCGGTGACCCCGCCTCTCTGTCCCCGGCAGCTTCCCCCCCTTTTTCGACGACAACCCCTTCGGCATCTACCAGAAGATCCTCGCCGGCAAGATCGACTTCCCCCGCTCCCTGGATTTCAACGTCAAGTGAGTCGAACCCCCAGCCCCCTCCTCCCCCCTCCTCCCTGCCTGTCTCCTCGTCTGGTGGGGTGTTTGCTCATTTTCATTTTATTTTTATTTTTCTAAATCTATGTCACTGATTTTTTTTTTTTTTGCAGAGAGGAAGGGAGAGGGAGAGAGAGAGAGAGAGCCAGGAACATCGATGATGAGAGAGAGAGACACATCCATCAGCCGCCTCCCGCACGCCCCCCCCCCCCAAACTGGGGATGTGCCTGTCACCCAGGTCCATGCCCTTGACCGGGAATCGAACCCGGGACCTCCTGGCTCACAGGCCGACGCTCTAACCCCTGAGCCATACTGGCCAGGGCTGTGAGTTTTTTTAATCCTCTCTCCCCGCAGAGACCTCATTAAGAAGCTGTTGGTGGTGGACAGGACCAGGCGTCTGGGAAACATGAAGGTGAGTGTGTGGGGCCGTGTGGGAGCGTGTGGGAGCGTGTGGGAGCATGTGGGGCCGTGCGGGAGCATGTGGGGCCGTGTGGGAGCGTGTGGGAGCGTGTGGGGCCGTGTGGGAGCGTGTGGGAGTGTGTGGGGCCGTGTGGGAGCCTGTGGGAGCGTGTGGGAGCGTGTGGGAGTGTGTGGGAGTGTGTGGGAGTGTGTGGGGCCGTGTGGGAGCGTGTGGGGCTGTGTGGGAGTGTGTGGGGCCGTGTGGGAGCGTGTGGGAGTGTGTGGGGCCGTGTGGGAGCCTGTGGGAGTGTGTGGGAGCGTGTGGGAGTGTGTGGGAGTGTGTGGGGCCGTGTGGGAGCGTGTGGGGCTGTGTGGGAGTGTGTGGGGCCGTGTGGGAGCGTGTGGGGCCGTGTGGGAGTGTGTGGGGCCGTGTGGGAGTGTGTGGGAGCGTGTGGGAGCATGTGGGAGCGTGTGGGGCTGTGTGGGAGTGTGTGGGGCCATGTGGGAGCGTGCAGGGCCGTGTGGAAGCGTGTGGGAGCATGTGGGAGCGTGTGGGGCTGTGTGGAAGCGTGTGGGAGTGTGTGGGAGCGTGTGGGGCCGTGTGGGAGCGTGTGGGAGCGTGTGGGGCTGTGTGGGAGCGTGTGGAAGCATGTGGGAGCGTGTGGGGCCGTGTGGGAGCGTGTGGGAGCGTGTGGGGCCGTGTGGGAGCGTGTGGAAGCATGTGGGAGCGTGTGGTGCCGTGTGGGAGCGTGTGGAAGCATGTGGGAGCGTGTGGGAGCGTGTGGGAGCGTGTGGGAGCGTGTGGGGCCATGTGGGAGCGTGTGGAAGCATGTGGGAGCGTGTGGGGCCGTGTGGGAGCGTGTGGAAGCATGTGGGAGCGTGTGGGGCCGTGTGGGGCCATGTAGGAACGTGTGGGGCCGTGTGGGAGCGTGTGGGAGTGTGTGGGAGCCTGTGGGGCCATGTAGGAGCATGTGGGGCCATGTGGGAGAGTGTGGGAGTGTGTGGGGCCGTGTGGGAGTGTGTAGGAGCGTGTGGGGCCGTGTGGGAGCGTGTGGGGCCATGTGGGAGCGTGTGGGACTGTGTGGGGCCGTGTGGGAGCATGTGGGGCCATGTGGGAACGTGTGGGAGCGTGTGGGAGTGTGTGGGGCCGTATGGGAGCGTGTGGGGCCATGTGGGAGCGTGTGGGGCCATGTGGGAGCGTGTGGGAGTGTGTGGGGCCGTGTGGGAGCGTGTGGGGCCGTGTGGGAGCGTGTGGGAGTGTGTGAGGCCGTGTGGGAGCGTGTGGGAGCGTGTGGGAGCATGTGGGAGCGTGTGGGGCCGTGTGGGAGTGTGTGGGAGCGTGTGGGGCTGTGTGGGAGCGTGTGGGGCCGTGTGGGGCCATGTGCGTGAGGGGGTCTGTGCGGAGAGAGAAGCGGGGGTGGAATCCGTGGCCAGGTTCTATGTCCCTGGTTCATGGTCCACAAAGTTCACCTCCGCCTACACCCGTCTCTTCTCCTCCCGTGTCCGTACACACAAACGACCCGATGGAGATCGATGAGGGATTCGTTGTCTGTCATCTCTCTGTCATCCATACATCTATCTGTCTGTCTATCTATCTATAATCTATCTATCTATCTATCTATCTATCTATATCTATCTATGTATCTATATCTATCCATTATCTATCTATCTATCTATCTATCTATCTATCTCTATCCATTATCTATCTATCTATCTATCTATCTATCTATCTATATCTATCTATGTATCTATATCTATCCATTATCTATCTATCTATCTATCTCTATCCATTATCTATCTATCTATCTATCTATCTATCTATCTATCTATCAATCATCTCTCTATCATCCATACATATTCATCTATCTATCCATCTATCTACCTACTTACCTGCCTAACTATGTATTTATCTATCTACCTACCTACCTTCCTATGTATCTGCTTATCTATCATCTATCTATCCATCCATCCATCATCTATCTATCTATCTACCTACATAACTATCTATATATCATCCATCTATCTACCTACCTACCTACTTACCTATGTATCTATTTATCTATCTATCTACCAGATATCTATGTATCTATGTATCTATGTATCTATCTATCTATCTATTTACTATCTATCTATCTATCTATCTATCTATCTATCTACTTACCTATGAATCTATCCATCTATCTACCTACCTACTTACCTTCCTAACTATGTATTTATCTATCTACCTACCTACCTTCCTATGTATCTGCTTATCTATCATCTATCTATCCATCCATCCATCATCTATCTATCTATCTATCTACCTACATAACTATCTATATATCATCCATCTATCTGCCTACCTACCTACTTACTTATGTATCTATTTATCTATCTATCTACCAGATATCTATGTATCTATCTATCTATCTATCTATCTATCTATCTATCTACTTACCTATGTATCAATCCATCTATCTACCTACCTACCTACCTACCTATCTACGTACCTACCTATGTATTTACCTACTCACCCAATTTGTAAATCTAAGTCATCCTTCATCTCTTTCTAGTATAATCAGTCTATCAATCTACTATCATCTATCATCTCTCTATCTATCTATCTATCATCTATCTATATCTATCATCTATCTATTCACCTACTGACCCAATTCCTTAATCTAGTCATCCTTCATCTCTATGTATCATCTAGCTATCAATCTATTATCTATCATCTGTCTGTCATCTAACGTCTATCTATCTATCTATCTATCTATCTATCCATCTATCTATCATCTATCCATTCATCTATCTATCTATCTATCTATCCATCTATCATCTGTCTGTCATCTAACGTCTATCTATCTATCTATCTATCTATCCATCTATCTATCATCTATCCATTCATCTATCTATCTATCTATCTATCCATCTATCATCTATCCATTCATCCATCTATCTATCTATCTATCTATCTACCTACCTATGTATTTACCCAGTCACCCAATTCATAAATCTAAGTCATGCTTCATCTCTTTCTAGCTATCATCGATCTATCAATCTACTATCATCTGTCATCTAACATCTATCTATCCATCTATCTATCTATCTATCTATCTATCATTTATCTATCTGTCTATATATCTATATCTATCATCTATTTATCATCTATCTATCAATCTATCTATGTATCTATCTATCTATATCATCTATCTATCATTTATCTATCTGTCTATCTAAATCTATCTATCATCTATTTATCATCTATCTCTATCTATCAATCTATCATCTATCATCTCTATCTATCTATCATCTATCTTCCTATCTACCTATCATTTATCTATCTATCTAACCCAGGGGTGTGCAAACTTTTTGACTCGAGGGCCACCGTGGGCTCTCACACTGGACGGACCGGAGGGAGGGCCAGCACCAAAGCACCCTGACCATGCTGGCCTCTCCTCTTGGGCGGCCGGCGAAGGCGCGGAGGGGAGAGCAAGAGAACCCTCCTCCGCTCTCTCGGCTCCTCGAGGGCGGGAGAGAACAGCCGGATGGGCCGGATCCGGCCCCCGAGGGGCCGTAGTTTTCCCACGGCTGCTCTGTCCACTGAGCCGCGCCAGCTGGAGGAGGAGATAGAGGAGGAGGAGATGGAGGAGGAAGAGGAGGAGGAAGAGATGGAGGAGGAGGAGGAAGAGATGGAGGAGGAGGAGATGGAGGAGGAGGAGGAAGAGATGGAGGAGGAGGAGGTAGAGGAGGAGAAAATAGAAGAGGAGGAGGAGATGGAGGAGGAAGAGGAGGAGGAGGAGGAGAAGGAGGAGGAGGAGGAGGAGATGGAGGAGGAGGAGGAGGAGAAGGAGGAGGAGATGGAGGAGGAGGAGATAGAGGAGAAGATGGAGGAGATGGAGGAGGAGGAGGAGGAGATGGAGGAGGAGAAGGAGGAGAAGGAGGAGGAGGAGGAGGAGATGGAGGAGGAGGAGATGGAGGAGAAGATGGAGGAGGAGGAGGAGGAGATGGAGGAGGAGGAGAAGGAGGAGGAGGAGGAGATGGAGGAGGAGGAGATGGAGGAGGAGGAGGAGATGGAGGAGGAGGAGATGGAGGAGGAGGAGATGGAGGAGGAGATGGAGGAGGAGGAGATGGAGGAGGAGATGGAGGAGGAGGAGGAGGAGGAGGAGAAGGAGGAGGAGATGGAGGAGGAGGAGGAGGAGATGGAGGAGGAGGAGGAGGAGGTTGGTGGCTGAGCCCCGAGCCCTCACTCACGCCCGTGCTCCCTCCCCAGAACGGCGCCGAGGATGTGAAACGCCACCGCTGGTTCCGCTCTGTGGACTGGGAGGCCGTGCCCCTGAGGAAGCTGAAGGTACAGCCCCCGACGGGGACCCCCAACCCCACCCCGGCCGCCTCTGACCTCTGACCCCGGGCCCGCCGGCTCGTCGGGGAGGCACGCTGAGTCCGCACGGGCGGGGAGGGCCCAGGGACCTGTCTGTCATCTGACTTCTGTCATCCATCGCCCATCATCTATCCATCATTATCATCTATCTGTCATCTATCATCTATCTATCATTATTTATCTATCATTATCTTTATTATCTATCCATCTATCCATCATTATCTATCATCTATCTATATCTATCTGTCACCTATCCATCTATCATCTATCTATCTATCTATCTATCTATCTATCTATCTATCTATCTATCTCATCTATCATCTACCTACCTACGCATCTATGTATCTATCTCATCTATCTATCTATCTATCTATCTATCTATCTATCTATCTCATCTATCATCTATCTATCTATCATCTATCTTTATCTATACATATCTCTATCATCTATCTCTATATCTATCTATCTATCTTTTGTTCATCCATCCATCCATTGTATCTATCATCTATTATCTATCTATCATCTATTTGTCATCTATATCTATCTATCTATCTATCTATTTATCTATCTTTTCTCCATCCATCCATCCATCCATTGTATCTATCATCTATCTATCTCTCTATCTATCTATCTATCTTTTTTCATCCATCCATCCATTGTATCTATCATCTATCTATCTATCTATCTATCTATCAATCTATCTATCTTTCTATTCACCATGTGGGCTGCTCCGGGAAGATGGGAGGTGAGAGGGGCGGGCGGATGGATGGGTGGGAGGACGGGATGGGGTGTCGGCCGGGGCACCTGTGGGGACCTGGGTCTCTTTCCCAGTCCCCGTGGGACCCCACTGTGTATCAGACCCCACTGTGGGGTCAGCCCCGCCCACACTCGGGGGTCAGCCCCGCCCACATCGTGGGGTCAGGTCCGCCCACACTCTGGGGTCAGCCCCACCCACACTAAGGGGTCATCCCTGCCTACAATTTGGGGTCAGCCCCATCCACACTAAGGGGTCATCCCTGCCTACAATTTGGGGTCAGCCCCACCCACACTAAGGGGTCATCCCTGCCCACAATTTGAGTCAGCCCCTCCCATATCCTAAGGTCGGCCTCACCCTGGGGTCAGCCCCGCCCACATTGTGGGGTCAGGTCCGCCCACACTCCAGGGTCAGCCCCACCCACACTATGGGGTCAGCCCTGCCCACATTTTAGGGTCATCCCTGCCCACATTCTGGGTTCAATCCCACCCACACTCTGGGGTCAACTCCGCCCACATTTTAGGGTCGTCCCCAGCCACATTCTGAAATCAGCCCCGCCCACATTTGGGGGTCAGCCCTGCCCATATTCTGGGTTCAATCCCACCCACATTTTAAGGGTCGGATCCTCATTTTAGGGTCAGCCCCGCCCACATTCTGAGGTCAGCCCCGCCCACACTTTGGGGTCAGCCCCGCCCACACTCGGGGTCAGCTCCACCTTCACTCGGGTCAGCCCCGTCCACATTTTAGGGTCAGCCCTGCCCACACTCTGGGGTCAGCTCCGCCCACATTTTAGTGTCAGCCCTGCCCACAACAAGGTCAGCCCCGCCCACATTTTAGAGTCAGTCTCGCCCACATTCTGGGTTCAATCCCACCCACACCCTGGAGTCAGCCCCACCCATACCCTAAGTCAGCCTACCCTACATTGTAGGTGTCAAACTTGCCCCACTCTCGGGTCAGCCCTGCCCACACTCTGAGGTCATCCTTGCCCACATTTTGGGGTCAGCCCCGCCCATGTTTCAAGGTCAGCCCCACCCACATTTTGAGGGTCAGCCCCACCCACACTCTGGAGTCAGCCCCGCCCACACTCTGATGTCATCCCCGCCCACACTCTGGGGTCAGCCCCGCCCACATTCCTGGATCAGCCCCACCCACATTTTAGGGTCAGCCCCGCCCACACTCTGGGGTCAGCCCTGCCCACATTTTAGAGTAAGTCTCGCCCACACTCTGGGGTCAATCCCACCTACACCCTGGAGTCAGCCCCACCCATACCCTAAGTCAGCCTACCCTACATTGTAGGGGTCAAACTTGCCCCACTCTGAGGTCAGCCCCGCCCACACTCTGGGGTCAGCTCCGCCCACATTCTGGGGTCAGCCCCGCCCACATTTTAAGGGTTGGATCCCATTTTAGGGACAACCCCGCCCACACTCTGGGGTAAGCCCCGCCCACATTAGAAGGTCAGCTCCGCCCACATTGTAGGGTCAGCCCCGCCCACATTTGGGGGGCCAGCCCCGCCCCCAGGTGCAGGTGCAGGAGCCACACCCCGCTTTCTCCCCCTCCAGCCCCCCATCGTGCCCAAGGTGCGGGGCGAGGGCGACACCTCCAACTTCGAGGCGTACCCTGAGAGCAGCGACTTGCCCGCGGGGCCGCCCGCCTCCCCCCAGGACCTGGAGGCCTTCAAGGACTTCTGAGGGGGGCCCGGCCCCCCGACTGCACCACCCCCTCTTCCGGCAGGTGCGTCCCCCCAGGGCGGGGGTCTTAGGGGGGAAAGGGGGGGACACGGCCCGGGCCCCCAGCCAGGGCGGCTCAGTGGGCAGAGCGTCCAGCCTGCTAACCAAGGTACGTGCCCCGGGCCAGGAATCGAACCTGGGACCCTTCAGTCTGCACCAGGCTCCGGGCTCCGTCCACTGGGCGGCCAGGCCCACGGTCAAGGCAGAATAGAGGCCCCAGGCTGGTGTGGCAAAGTGGACAGAGCGCCGGCCTGCGGACGGAAGGGTCTCGGGTTCGATTCCCAGTCAAGGGCATGGACCTTGGTGGCGGGCACATCCCCAGTGGGGGGCGTGCAGGAGGCAGCTGGTCGATGATTCTCTCTCCTCGTGGATGTTTCTCTCTCTCTCTCTCTCTCTGACATCAATAAATATACATATTTTATTGATTTTTTTTTGCAGAGAGGAAGGGAGAGGGACACAGAGTTAGAAACATCGATGAGAGAGAAACATCCACCAGCTGCCTCCTGCACGCCCCCCACTGGGGATGTGCCTGCCATCAAGGTCCATGCCCTTGACCGGGAATCGAACCCGGGACCCTGCAGGCCGACGCTCCATCCACAGAGCCACACTGGTTTCGGCAATAAATATATATATTTAAAATCTATACCAATAAAGGTTGAGGGCAGTTAGGGGTGACCAGGCCTGCAGGGGAGGGCAGTTAGGGGTGACCAGGCCTGCAGGGGAGGGCAGTTGGGGTGACCAGGCCTGCAGGGGAGGGCAGTTGGGGGGACCAGGCCTGCAGGGGAGGGCAGTTGGGGGTGACCAGGCCTGCAGGGGAGGGCAGTTAGGGGTGACCAGGCCTGCAGGGGAGGGCAGTTGGGGGAGGGACCAGGCCTGCAGGGGAGGGCAGTTGGGGGGGGACCAGGCCTGCAGGGGAGGGCAGTTGGGGGTGACCAGGCCTGCAGGGGAGGGCAGTTGGGGGGGAACCAGGCCTGCAGGGGAGGGCAGTTGGGGGCGATCAGGCCTGCAGCGCTTTTATTCTGTAGGATCGTCACACAGTGTCTCCCATTTAAATCTGGAAACTCACCCGACCCCGTGCCCGTTCCCCCGCCAGACACGGGAAGCGTGGATCCCGCCCGGGAGACGTGGAGTTCGGTCCTCGCCACCTCGAGAAACCGCCGCCCTCCGGGACGAGCCGGGGGCCGGACCCCGTGGCCCTCACGCCCGCCCGGACCCACAGGGGGGCCAGCGGCAGCTGCGGACACACGTGGACAGGGCGTTATGGGAGCAACTGGAAACCTTTCCTTGCCGAGGGATGCAACCACGGATGTTGTGTGTGTGTGTGTGTGTGTGTGTGTGTAATCTCTCTCCAAGGAGCTCGTGTATGTACATGTGTGTGTATGTGGAATCTCTCCTCGAAGGAGCTTGTGTGTGTGTGTGTGTGTGTGTGTGTGTGTGTGTGTGTGTGTGCTTGCGTACCTGTGTGTGTTAGTGTGTGTGTGTATGTGTAATCTCTCTCAAAGGAGCTCATGTATGTGTGTGTGTGTGTATGTGTGTGTGTGGAATCTCTCGAAGGAGCTTGTGTGTGTGTGTGTGTGTGTGTGCATATATGTGTGTGTGTATGTGGAATCTCTCGAAGGAGCTTATGTGTATGAGTGCGTGTGTGTGTGTGTGTGTGATCTCTCTCGAATGAGCTCGTAAATGTGTGTGCATGTGCGTGCATGTGTGTGTGTATGTGTAATCTCTCGAAGGAGCTTATGTGTATGAGTGTGTGTGTATACGTGTGTGCGTGGTGTGTGCATGTGTGTGTGTGGAATCTCTCAAAGGAGCTTGTGTGTGTGTGTGTGTGTGCATATGTGTGTGTGTGTGTATGTGGAATCTCTCGAAGGAGCTTGTGTGTATGAGTGTGCGTGTGTGTGTGTGTGTGTGTGTGTGTGATCTCTCTCGAATGAGCTCGTAAATGTGTGTGCATGTGTGCATGTGTGTGCATGTGCGTGTGTATGTATAATGTCTTGAAGGAGCTCCTGTGTGTGTGCATGTGTGTGCGTGTGTGTGTGTAGGCGTGCAAGACGACAGCACAGACCCCCATGCGGCCACGTGCACATGCACAGCACACGGAGCCGGCCGTGGTCGGCTTCCGGATCTCTCCCTCGGGCCCTCGCCCGGGGCGGCTCCGTGGACAGAGCCTCGGCCTGCGGACCCGGGGGGGTTCCGGGTTCGATTCCCCCCCCACACACCCCAGGGCAGGACACTCCCTGGCCTGGGGCCCCCCCACCTTGGTCGGCGGGGTGGGAGCAGGTGCAGGAGGCAACCCACTGATTTGTGTGTGTGTGTGTGTGTGTGTGCGTGTCTCTCTCTCTCTCTCTCTCTCTCTCTCTCTCTCTCTCGTCCATCCTCTCTCTAAAAACCAATGGACACACCCTGTCCTCACTTGAGCATTCCTCAACCACACAAAAAAAATGATAATAATAATAATAAAAGAAACCTAATCCTCAGGAACGTGGCTTCGGAGCGAAAGCCGACAAGGATGATGCGTGCGTTTTATCTTTATTTTTATTTTTATTTTTTTTGTCTGTCACCACCGATGCCTGGTGAGCTCTCGGGGTGGCTAACCCCCTGCCGACCGACACCGGCCTGGCGAGGTCGGGGTCCTGGCAGCGGAAGGAGAAAGGGCTGGACTTTATTTATTTTCATTATTCTTATTTTAAAAAATATATATATATATAGAAATATATTTTTATGGATGTCACAGAGGAAGAGAGAGAGAGAGAGAGAGAGAGAGACATCCACGAGGAGAGAGAATCACGGACCGGCTGCCTCCCGCACACCCCCTAGTGGAGGGGATGGAGCCCGCAACCCCGGGCCTGTGCTGCCCCGGACCGGGAATCGAACCCGGGACCTCCTGGTTCACAGGCCGACGCTCTAACCACTGGGCCACACCGGCCGGGGGCTGCAACGGGCGTATCTCCGCCGCTGCTGTCCGCTCGGAAGGATTCGCAAAAAAAATATCTGCAGCACATCGATGTTTCTCTCTGTCTTTTTCTCTCTCTCTTCCACTGTCCCCCCCCCCCAAGAAAGAAAGAAAGAAAGAAAAAGAATCGATGGAGAAATACCCCTAGGTGTGGATTTGTGTGGCTCCGTGGGCCTGCGGGCGGAAGGGTCCCGGGTTCGATTCCCGGTCAAGGGCATGGACCTGGGTGTCGGGCACATCCCCAGTCGGGGGTGTGCAGGAGGAGGCAGCGGATGGGTGTTTCTCTCTCATCGTCGGTGTTTCTAGCTCTCTATCCCTCTCCCTTCCTCTCTGTAAAAATAAAATAAAATAAAATAAAATAAAATGTTTTGGTTTTGTCTTTTTAAATAAAAGTGATGATGTGACCGACTCCGGTTAAGTGTGGAGTGAACGGAGGAGGGTATGTGGCCGGGGGAAGTCTGGGGTCTGGCAGGTTTTTGTGTTTTTTTCCCCCCCATGGGGTTGTCTGCCCCCTGGTGGTCAGTGAACGTCACAGCGGCTGGTCGGCCGGTCGGCTGTCTGCCCCCTGGTGGTCAGTGCACGTCGTAGCGACTGGTCGGCCGGTCGGCAGTCTTCTCCCCTGGTGGTCAGTGCACGTCATAGCGGCCGGTCGGCCGGTCGGCGGTCTGCCCCCTGGTGGTCAGTGCATGTCATAGCGACTGGTTGAGCGGCTTTAGCATATCATTAGTATATCATTAGCATATCATCAGTATATCATTAGCATAGGACGCTTTGATTGATTGACCGGCCGACCGGACACGTAACTTCTCTCTCTCTCTCTCTCTCTCTCTCTTCTCTCTCTCTCTCTCCTCTCCTCTCTTCTCTCTCTCTCTCTCTCTCCTCTCTCATCTCCCTCTTGTCTTCCTCTCTGAAATCAACACAAATGCATCTTTTTTTTTTTTTAAAAGAGCATCTTTATTCAAAAAAAAATAACAAATGTGTGTGCTGTGAATGTCTGCTTTTTCCCCCCTGTTCTCTGTGACTGTACAAGGGCTTAACCCAGGGGTGGGCAAACTCTTTGACCCGAGGGCCACCGTGGGCTCTCACACTGGACGGACCGGAGGGAGGGCCGGAGCCAGAGCCGCCTGACCGTGCTGGCCTCTCCTCCTGGGCGGCCGGCGAAGGCGCGGAGGGGAGAGCCAGAGAGCCCTCCTCCGCTCTCCCGGCTCCTCGAGGGCCGGACAGAACAGCCAGAAGCGGCCCCCGCGTAGCCGTAGTTTGCCCACGGCTGTCCCAGACCCAGGGAGGGTGTGGGGGAGACAGGGGAGGGGAGGGGGACAGGCTGCGAGCCCGCCCCGACCTCCGAAAGGAAGGGAGGGAAGGGTCCCGGGTTCGATTCCCGGTCAAGGGCATGGACCTGGGTGGCGGGCTCGTCCCCAGGTGGGGGGCGTGCAGGAGGGGGCTGATGGATGATTCTCTCTCATCATCGAAGTTTCTAGCTCTCTATTCCTCTCCCTTCCTCTCTGTAAAAAAAAAAAAAAATCAATAAAAAATATATATATTTTTTAAATAAGGTAAAATAAATAAATCGCTCTCTCCGCCGGGCATTCTGCTCCTGACATTACGAATGCCCCGGGACAGGCAGGGTCTGTTCCGGGGTTTGCCGTGGCCGGAATCTGACCAGGCCCGTGTGTTCGGGTTTTAGTCCAGAATGTTCTGGAAGGCCCCCCCCCCCCGGCACGACGTGGAGCACGTGCGTCCAAGATGTGTTCTCGGTTCCCTCGTGCGGGGTTCGAGCCGCCGAGGAGGGAGTCCACTGTTGGCGTGGCATTGGATTCCAGTGTCCTTGTAAATGTATTTTTTATGGATTTCAGAGAGAGGAAGGGAGAGAGGGAGAGAGAGAGAAACACCCAGGAGGAGAGAGAATCACGGACCGGCCGCCTCCTGCACGCCCCCTGCTGGTTGGGGACGGAGTCCACCACCCGGGCCTGTGCTGCCCTTGACCGGGAATCGAACCCTGACCTCCTGGTTCCCAGGTCGACGCTCTAACCACTGAGCCACCACGCCGGCCGGGCAAGAAGATCCATGTTTTACTGAGCATTCAGAGAAAGGAAAAAGTAGCCATTATTATTATTATTTTTTAATGCAGTTTAGCCGAAACTGGTGTGGCTCCATGGATAGAGCATCGTTGGCCTGCGGGAGGAAGGGTCTTGGGTTCAATTCCCGGTCAAGGGCGTGGACCTGGGTGGCGGGCACATCTCCAGTGGGGGGCGTGTGCAGGAGGCGGCGGATGGATGTTTCTCTCTCTTATCGATGTTTCTAGCTCTCTGCCCATGTCCCTTCCTCTCTGTAAAAAATCAGTAATAATAATAATTTATATATATATATATATATATATATATATATATATATATATATGTAGTAGTCCAATGGGGCAATTCATCAAACTATTCTTAGAGGATTTTGGGGGTTGATTCATCCTCACCCAAGCCTATTTTTTTTCCATGGAGTTTTTGGAAGGGTTTAGGGGAGGGAAGAGAGGAAGAGAGGGAAAGAGAGAGAGAGAGAGAGAGAGAGAGAGAGAGAGAGAGAGAAACATCGATGGGAGAGAGACACATCAGCGTCTTGCCTACCGCTTGCACCCCAATCCGGGCCCAGGCCGGTGGGGGAGAGGATCCGGCCACCGAGGTCCATGCCCTTGACCGGGAATCGAACCCGGGACGCTTCTGTCCAGCAGGCTGGCGCTCTACCCACTTAGCAACACAGGCCAGGGCTAATCATACACATTTTTTTTTTTTTTTGGAGGGCGGGGAGGCTGGGGACTAGGACCTGGTCTCACGCCTTGTCTCCGGGCCTGCAGGTACTGGTCTCACGGCTTGTCTCCGGGCCTACAGGTACTGGTCTCACCCCTTGTCTCCGGGCCTACAGGTACTGGTCTCACCCCTTGTCTCCGGGCCTACAGGTACTGGTCTCACCCCTTGTCTCCGGGCCTACAGGTACTGGTCTCACCCCTTGTCTCCGGGCCTACAGGTACTGGTCTCACCCCTTGTCTCCGGGCCTACAGGTACTGGTCTCACCCCTTGTCTCCGGGCCTACAGGTACTGGTCTCACCCCTTGTCTCCGGGCCTACAGGTACTGGTCTCATGCCTTGTCTCCGGGCCGACAGGTACTGGTCTCACCCCTTGTCTCCGGGCCTACAGGTACTGGTCTCACCCCTTGTCTCCGGGCCTACAGGCACTGGTCTCACCCCTTGTCTCCGGGCCTACAGGTACTGGTCTCACCCCTTGTCTCCGGGCCTACAGGTACTGGTCTCACCCCTTGTCTCCGGGCCTACAGGCACTGGTCTCACGCCTTGTCTCCGGGCCTACAGGTACTGGTCTCACGCCTTGTCTCCGGGCCTACAGGCACTGGTCTCACGCCTTGTCTCCGGGCCTACAGGCACTGGTCTCACGGCTTGTCTCCGGGCCTACAGGCACTGGTCTTATGACTTGTCTCCGGGCCTACAGGCACTGGTCTCACGGCTTGTCTCCGGGCCTACAGGCACTGGTCTTATGACTTGTCTCCGGGCCTACAGGTACTGGTCTCACGCCTTGTCTCCGGGCCTACAGGTACTGGTCTCACCCCTTGTCTCCGGGCCTACAGGTACTGGTCTCACCCCTTGTCTCCGGGCCTACAGGTACTGGTCTCACCCCTTGTCTCCGGGCCTACAGGCACTGGTCTCACCCCTTGTCTCCGGGCCTACAGGCACTGGTCTCACCCCTTGTCTCCGGGCCTACAGGCACTGGTCTCACCCCTTGTCTCCGGGCCTACAGGTACTGGTCTCACCCCTTGTCTCCGGGCCTACAGGTACTGGTCTCACCCCTTGTCTCCGGGCCTACAGGTACTGGTCTCACCCCTTGTCTCCGGGCCTACAGGTACTGGTCTCACCCCTTGTCTCCGGGCCTACAGGTACTGGTCTCACCCCTTGTCTCCGGGCCTACAGGTACTGGTCTCACCCCTTGTCTCCGGGCCTACAGGTACTGGTCTCACCCCTTGTCTCCGGGCCTACAGGCACTGGTCTCACCCCTTGTCTCCGGGCCTACAGGCACTGGTCTTATGACTTGTCTCCGGGCCTACAGGCACTGGTCTCACGGCTTGTCTCCGGGCCTACAGGCACTGGTCTTATGACTTGTCTCCGGGCCTACAGGTACTGGTCTCACGCCTTGTCTCCGGGCCTACAGGTACTGGTCTCACCCCTTGTCTCCGGGCCTACAGGTACTGGTCTCACCCCTTGTCTCCGGGCCTACAGGTACTGGTCTCACCCCTTGTCTCCGGGCCTACAGGCACTGGTCTCACCCCTTGTCTCCGGGCCTACAGGCACTGGTCTCACCCCTTGTCTCCGGGCCTACAGGCACTGGTCTCACCCCTTGTCTCCGGGCCTACAGGTACTGGTCTCACCCCTTGTCTCCGGGCCTACAGGTACTGGTCTCACCCCTTGTCTCCGGGCCTACAGGTACTGGTCTCACCCCTTGTCTCCGGGCCTACAGGTACTGGTCTCACCCCTTGTCTCCGGGCCTACAGGTACTGGTCTCACCCCTTGTCTCCGGGCCTACAGGTACTGGTCTCACGGCTTGTCTCCGGGCCTACAGGTACTGGTCTTATGACTTGTCTCCGGGCCTACAGGCACTGGTCTCACCCCTTGTCTCCGGGCCTACAGGTACTGGTCTCACGCCTTGTCTCCGGGCCTACAGGTACTGGTCTCACGCCTTGTCTCCGGGCCTACAGGTACTGGTCTCACCCCTTGTCTCCGGGCCTACAGGTACTGGTCTCACCCCTTGTCTCCGGGCCTACAGGTACTGGTCTCACCCCTTGTCTCCGGGCCTACAGGCACTGGTCTTATGACTTGTCTCCGGGCCTACAGGTACTGGTCTCACGCCTTGTCTCCGGGCCTACAGGTACTGGTCTCACCCCTTGTCTCCGGGCCTACAGGTACTGGTCTCACCCCTTGTCTCCGGGCCTACAGGTACTGGTCTCACCCCTTGTCTCCGGGCCTACAGGTACTGGTCTCACGCCTTGTCTCCGGGCCTCCAGGTACTGGTCTCACGGTTGTCTCCATGCCTACAGGTACTGGTCTTATGACTTGTCTCCGGGCCTACAGGCACTGGTCTCACGTCTTGTCTCCGGGCCTACAGGCACTGGTCTCACGCCTTGTCTCCGGGCCTACAGGTACTGGTCTCACGGTTGTCTCCATGCCTACAGGCACTGGTCTTATGACTTGTCTCTGGGCCAACAGGCACTGGTCTCACACCTTGTCTCCGGGGCTACAGGCACTGGTCTCACGCCTTGTCTCCGGGGCCGGCCGAGGTCTGACCCCATTCCTGGCCCCGGAGACAACCCCACACAGAGCAAAACCCCACAGTGATTCTGGAACCGTCCGTCCCCTGGTCCTGGGAGTGAAAAAGGCTTGTCCTGCTCCCGCCCCCTCCGCCCTCTCCCCCCCTCCGCCCTTTCCCTCCCTCCTGCTCTGGCCGCTGCTTCATATCCGCCTCGGACTTGGAGGCAGAAACATAAACACCCAGCTCCCTCCTTCTTCTTCTTCTTCTGGCTCGTGGGGTTCAAGAAAAATAAGTAAAAAAAGACAAAAGAATCATTAGGACGCGGGGTCATCCCCTGGGCACGGGACGCGGACACGGGCAGGGGGGCTGTCGCTCTGGGCGGACGCCGGCACCGGCGGTTGGACGCAGACACAAAGCGGCTTTGTCTGTGTCTCTGCACAAGGGCGTCTTGTGTTTTCAAATATAGAGAGATATATTTAATTTCGTTGATTTTTTCTTCTTTTTTTGCAGAGAGGAAAGGGAGAGGGAGAGAGACTCAGAAAGAAACGTCGATGAGGAGAGAGAGAATCATCCACCAGCTGCCTCCCGCACGCCCCCCGCCTGGGGATGTGCCCGCCACCCAGGTCCATGCCCTTGACCAGGAATCGAACCCAGGAACCTTCGGTCCCGCAGGCCGACGCTCTGTCCACTGAGCCACACCGGCTGGGGCTTTTGAAATATATATATTTTTTTATCAAGCCCCACAACCCCAGGCCTGTGCCCTTGACCGGGAATTGAACCCGTGACCTCCTGGTTCAGAGGTCGATGCTCAACCACTGAGCCACACTGGCCAGAATATTATTGTTATTTTTTTATTATTTTTATTATTTTTTTATATTTTTATTGATATTTTACAGAGAGGAAGGGATAGAGATAGAGAGCTAGAAACGTCGATGAGAGAGAAACACCGACCAGCTGCCTCCTGCACACCCCCCACCGGGGATGTGCCCGCCACCAACATACATGCCCTTGACCGGAATCGAACCCGGGACCTTTCAGTCCACAGACCGACGCTCTACCCACGGAGCCAAACTGGTTTTGGCAAATATTTTGTTTTTTAAGAAAGGAACACCAAGTCTGGCTCCTCCCGAGCAGGACAGCAGCTGCAGGGATGAGTCTCGAGGAAAAATGATGACACAGGGGGAAAAAAAAAAGAGGAAAATAAAATTAATTCCTCCCTCCGGCCGCCCACAGCTGGCCCTCGCTGGCCGCGGGCCGCCGGCCGCCCATCCCCAGATGTCAGCGCCGGTTTTTCCAGGAAAAAAAAAAAGGCGCGATGCTGACTCTGTCAGAAACCCTGGCCGGCCGGTGTGGCTCAGGGGTTAGAGCGTCGGCCTGCGGACCAGGAGGTCCCGGGTTCGATTTTCCCGGCCGAGGGCATGGACCTGGGTGGCGGGCACATCCCCAGTGGGGGGCGTACAGGAGGCAGCTGGTCGATGTTTCTCTCTCATCATCGGTGTTTCTAGCTCTCTGTCCCTCTCCCTTCCTCTTTGCAAAAAAAAATCTATTAAAAAATATAATTTTTAAAAATAAAAAGCACTTTTTCTTGTGGACAGGTGGCCCCCAGATGG
>OZ004723.1:675882-678382 GCA_963924515.1 Vespertilio murinus
GGAATCGAACCCGGGTCCCTCGAGTCCACAGGCCGACGCTCTACCCCCTGAGCCACACCGGCCGGGGCGACTAGCTGTTTGTTTGTTTTTTGTTTTTTTTGTTTTTTTAAATAACTAGCTTCACAATGCCGCAGATACTGTTGAGAATGAGGTGAACGCCGACACCAGTGTGGCTCAGTGGTTAGAGCTGTCGGCCTGCGGACCGAAGGGTGCCGGGTTCGATTCCCGGTCCAGGGCATGGACCTTGGTTGCGGGCACATCCCCAGGTGGGGGGGCGTGCAGGAGGCGGCTGGTCGGTGTTTCTCTCTCATCGTCGATGTTTCTGGCTCTCTCTCCCTCTCCCTTCCTCTCTGTAAAAAAAAATCAATTATATATATATATATATATATATATATATATATATATATATATATATTAATATAATTATATATAATATATAATATATTATAATATATAATAATGTATATATATATTTATTTATAAATATTAAATAAATATTTTATATATATTATATATATTGTATGTTTTATATATACAAAATCAATTATATATATATGTTTTTTTTAAGAAAAGGGTGAATTCTCCCTGCAAACCCCCCCTCCTCCCTCCTCTCTCCCCCCGTCACCCCCTTTGCCCGAGGCCTTGCAGACCTGGGCCAGGCCCGGGAGAGTGTGAGCTGTGGACCTGATTTTTTTTTCCATTTGACACCCGACTCCTGAGCCCCCCACACACGGGAGGACGCGTCTGTCTCGGTGCGAGCCTCGTCCCTTCTTCTTCTTTTTATTTAAATTTTTTTTTTATTCCGTTTTATGGCATTTTTTTTAGGGCCCATGTGCTGCGCCTGGTCTGGCTCCGGGAGGTGGAAAATCTGAGGCAGGGCCTCGTGTAGATTTTCCAGGCTCCGGCTCCTGAGAGAGAGAGAGAGAGAGAAAAGAAAAAAGAAAAAATTAGAGCATTTCGGAGACTCCCAGTTTCCCCCAGATTTGGCCCCGGTTCTGGGTCTGTTCTCACCACGGGCTGGAGGGGAGGGGAGGGGGGGAGGAAGGGAGATCTGCTTTTTAAAAAAAAAAAAAAATTCCGTCTCGGTTGCCCTGGCGACTTTGAGACACAAATTCCCTTTTTTTTTTTAAGTACAAAAAATGATGGTCTGACTTCATTTCACTTTCATTTCATTTCATTGCATTATTTTACTTTAATTACTTTATTTTACTTTGTTGTCTTTTGTTTTATTATTTTTATTCTGTTTTGTTTGATTTTATTATTTTATTTCATTTGGTTTTCTTTTGTTTTGTTTTATTATTTTATTTCATTTCATTTCGTTTCGTTTTATTTTAATTTAATTTAAGTTTATTATTTCATTTTAAAAATATATATCTATGTTATTGATTTTTTTGCAGAGAGGAAGGGAGAGGGACAGAGAGCTAGAAACATCGATGATGAGAGAGAAACACCCACCAGCTGCCTCCTGCACGTCCCCCACCGGTGATGCCTGCAACCAAGGCCCATGCCCTTGACCGGGAATCGAACCCGGGACCTTTCAGTCTGCAGGCCGACGCTCTATCCACCGAGCCACACCGGTCCTGGCTCAATAAAAGATATTTTTTTAAATAAAATAAAAATAAAATAAAGTATTCTGCCTTCTATAGTCCTTGTTGGGTGAGACTGAATTTGTATGCTCCCGTGAAAATAAAAATGGAGCCGAAACGGGTGTGGCTCAGTGGATAGAGCGTCCGTCTGCAGACTGAAAGGTCCCGGGTTCGATTCCGGTCAAGGGCATGGACCTTGGTTTCGGGCACATCCCCGGTAGGTGGGTGTGCAGGAGGCAGCTGGTGGATGTTTCTCTCTCATCGACGTTTCTAGCTCTCTGTCTCTCTCCTTTCCTCTCTGTAAAATATCAATAAAATATTTTTTTTAAAGGAAAGAAAACGTTGCAAAAAGCAGCAAGAACAGAGTATCGGCTCCCTCTTGGGTGCATGATCCCAGATAATAAAATGGGTGGAATCCATTCCGAATGACCGGATGACCGGATGACCGGATGACCGGTTGCTATGCCGTGCACTGACCACCAGGGGGCGGGCGATCAAGGCAGGAGTTGCCCCCTGGGGGTCAGTGCCCCAGAACCCGGGCTCACGGCGGGCTTGCTGGGCCAAGGGTCCCTGATTGACGGCTTAGGCCAGGGGTGGGCAAACTTTCTGACCACCGTGGGTTCTTACACTGGACCGACCGGAGGGAGGGCCGGAGCCAAAGCAGCCTGACCGTGCTGGCCTCTCCTCTTGGGCGGCTGGCGAAGGCACGGAGGGGAGAGCCAGAGAGCCTCCTCCACTCTCTCGGCTCCTCGAGGGCCGGACAGAACAGCCAGACGGGCCGGATCCGGCCCCCCGGGGGCCGTAGTTTGCCCACGGCTGGGTTATGTCCACACCCCACGGAGAGAGGACCTAAGCCCTCAGTCAGACATCCCCCGAGGGCTCCCGGACTGCGGGAGGGCACTGGCTGGGCTGAG
>OZ004723.1:683382-686082 GCA_963924515.1 Vespertilio murinus
CTACCCACTGAGCCACACCGGCCGGGGTTAGGGCCTGGGCCCTGCATTTTGCAGGAGGGTCTCCCTGATGGGGCGTCGGGACGGCCACACGGCTCTCCTCACAGCTCCTGGGCCCGGGCGTCTGTGGGATTTTAAGAGAGAAAACAGGGTTTCTGGGATCGGGCCCAGGCCTGGGTGCCATTCTCCCCCCCGGAGCGATGCTTCTGTTGTGGATCCTCGCCCAGCCTGACCGGGAACGGAGCCCTCAGTTGGGTCTGTGCCTACATTCTCTTCTCTTCTCTTCCTTTCTTTTTTTTAAAAAAATATATTTTATGGATATTTTACAGAGAGGAAGGGAGAGAGATAGAGAGCTAGAAACGTCGATGAGAGAGAAACATCGACCAGCTGCCTCCTGCACGCCCCCCACCGGGGATGTGCCTGCAACCAAGGTCCATGCCCTTGACCGGGATCGAACCCGGGACCCTTCAGTCCGCAGGCCGACGCTCTACCCACTGAGCCACACCGACATCGCTCTTTGCTCTTTTCTTTTCTTTCTTTTCTTTCTTTTCTTTTCTTTTTCTTTTCTTTTCTTTCTTCTTTTTCTTTTCTCTTCTTTTCTCTTCTTTCCTTCCTTTCCTTTCCTTTCCTTCTTTTCTTCTTTTCTTCTTTTTCTCTTTTCTTTCTTTCTTTTTTTTTTAAAGCAATATAGTGGTTGATGTATGGGTTTTAGGGAGTTGGAGACGGTTGCATAGTGTTCCACTTGGGCTAGAGGTGGATATTTTAGCTTTGTTAAAAAAAATTTTATATATATATATATATATATATATATATATATATATATATATATTTCAGAGAGAGGAAGGGAGAGGAGAGAGATATAGAGGAGAGACAGAGAGAGACAGAGAGAAGAGAGAGAGAGGAGAGAGACAGAGGAGAAAGAGAAGAGAGAGAGAGAGAGAGAGGAGAGAGAGAGAGGAGAAAGAGAAGAGAGAGAGAGAGAAGAGAGAGAGAGGAGAAAGAGAAGAGAGAGAGAGAGAGAGGAGAGACAGAGAGACAGAGAGATATAGAGAGAAGAGAGAGAGAGGAGGAGAGAGGAGAGACAGACAGAGAGAGAGAGAGAGAGAGAGGGAAGAGAGGAGAGAGAGAGAGAAGAGAGAGGAGAGTGAGACAGAGAGAGAGACAGAGACAGAGAGAGGAGAGAGAGAGAGAGAGAGAGGAGAGACAGAGAGAAACATCCATGAGGAATCACGGACCAGCCGCCTCCTGCACGCCCCCCACTGTGGATGGAGCCCACCACCAAGGCCCATGCCCTTGACTGGGAATCGAACCCGGGACCCTTCCAGTCCACAGGCCGTCGCTGTGCCCACTGAGCCACACCGGCCGGGGGGGCCAGAACGTATCTTTAAAAAAAAAGTGAAACTTCTTTGCCGCTAGTGGGGTAGGACTGGAACCCAGAACGCCGGGGTTTGGGGTCACTCTGAGGACACCCCAAACCCGGGTCTAACCTCTGAGGGTCTCCCTTCGGGGCAAATCCCGGCCCCCGGGGGAAGGAGAGAGAGAAAACGCTTTTCCTTTCCGTCTTTGTGGGTTTTATTGGCAGCTGGGCCCAATGTGTCCCTGTGTTTTCCTTTGTTTTGTTTTGTTTTTTGTTTTGTTTTTCCCCCTCTCTCAATAGGAAACTCCTTGGGGAGAATAGGAATTCCCACGGGAAAGAAATAACTTAGTATGTTAAGTCCCATTTCCACAAGAGCGAATGGGTTCAGCCCTGAGCGGTGTGGCCCAGTGGGCAGAGCGTCGGCCTGCGGACTGAAGGGTCCCGGGTCCGATTCCCGGTCGAGGGCATGGACCTGGGTCGCGGGCACATCCTCGGGGGGGGGGGGGGCGTGCGGGAGGCAGCTGGTCCGTGATTCTGTCTCCTCATGGAGGTTCCTCTCTCGTTCTCTCCTCCCTTCGTCTCTGACATCAATTAAAAATATAGATTTTTAAAATATATATATAAATGAGCCGAAAATGGTTTGGCTCAGTGGTAGAGCATCGGTCTGTGGACTGAAAGGTCCCGGGTTCGATTACGGTCAAGGGCATGTACATTGGCTGCGGGCACATCCCCAGTAGGGGGTGTGCAAGAGGCCGCTGGTCGATGTTTCTCTCTCATCGACATTTCTGATATACAGATACAGTATAAGGTGAATAAAGGTTGTCTTTATTTTAATATATATATATTTTGTTTATATATATGTTTAAATATATTTATATGTGTTTATATATTTTGTTATATATATATACATATACATATATATATATATACATATATATATATATATATATATACATACATACACACACACACACACACACACACACACACACACATATATATATATGTGACTAAGCTGAGGGTATACAATTAAGGTGGGTCCCAGCTGGTGTGGCTCGGTGGACAGAGTGTCGGCCTGCGGACGGAAGGGTCCCGGGTTCGATTCCCGGTCCAGGGCATGGGACCTCGGTGGCGGGCACATCCCCAGTGGGGGGCGTGCAGGAGGCGGCTGGTGGTGTCTCTATCTCATCGTAGATGTTTCTGGCTCTCTCTCCCTCTCCCTTCCTCTCTGTTAAAAAAATCAATAAAAAATATATATATATATTTAAAAATTAAATAAACACACATAAGAACAAGACAGAACCACCCCGAAGGCGGGTCCTCACGTGCCTGTTGGCGTTGTGGCC
>OZ004723.1:686282-723782 GCA_963924515.1 Vespertilio murinus
CTAACCACTGAGAAACCCTGGCCAGGGTCTGTTTTTGTTTTTACAAAATGGGTGCAGAATAGAAGGACCAATCCCATCCTATTTGAAAAGCACATTAGCCATTTCAGACGGAGACACTTTATTCTTTCTTTTCTTTTTTTTTAAAAAAATATACATGGAGGGGCCAAGTTGTGTGTTCAGAGATCATAATAATCTGGCCATTCAGTGTGTGTATGGTGTGTGTGTATAGAGATAGATAGATATAGACATAGACATAGACATAGATATATAGATGTATAGATTAGATATATAGATGATATAGATATAGATGTAAATATAGACAGATATAGATATAGATGATTAGATATAGATTGATATGGATAGAGATTGGAGATATAGATATAGATATAGATATAGATATAGATATAGATATAGATATAGATATAGATATAGATATAGATATAGATATAGATATAGATATAGATATAGATATATAGATATATAGATATAGATATATATTAGGCCCGGTGCATGAATGCGTGCCTGGGTGGGGTCCGGCCAGCCTGGCCAGGGGATGGAGGGGACGTGGGCGGCCGGCCGGCCTGCCTGCTGGTCGAACTCCCGGTCGGTCGAGGGGACCATGTGCCTGTGAGCCTTTTATCCTACAGGACGGACACGGGGCGGCCGGACGGGGATGCGTTCAGAGATCATCCTCCTCTGGCCGCTGTGTATGTGTGTGTGTGTGTGTGTGTGTGTGTGTGTGTGTGTCTTGATGTCAGAGAGGAAGGGAGAGGGAGAGAGAGAAACATCCGTGAGGAGAGAGGATCACGGACCGGCTGCCTCCCTCACGCCCCCTCCTGGGGACGGAGCCTGCAACCCGGGCCTGTGCCCTTGACCGGGAATCGAACCCTGACCCCTGGTTCACAGGCCGATGCTCAAGCCCTGAGCCACCCTGTCTGTGCTAAATGTTCCAAAACTTCATTTATTTGTGTAGTTAAAAATGCATTTGTATGGATTTCAGAGAGAGGGAGGGAGAGGAAAGGAGGGAGGGAGGGAGGGAGAGAGAGAGACAGAGAGAGAGAGAAAAACAACAATGGGAGAGAGAGAGAGAGAGAAAAACAACGATGAGAGAGAGAAACATCGATGAGAGAGAGAAAGAGAGAGAGAAACAACGATGAGAGAGAGAGAGAAAAGAAAGAGAGAGAGAAACAACGATGAGAGAGAGAAACATCGATGAGAGAGAGAAAGAGAGAGAAACATCGATGAGAGAGAGAAACATCGATGAGAGAGAGAGAGAAAGAGAGAGAGAAACAACGATGAGAGAGAGAAACATCGATGAGAGAGAGAAACATCGATGAGAGAGAGAGAAACAACGATGAGAGAGAGAGAAAAGAAAGAGAGAAACAACGATGAGAGAGAGAAACATCGATGAGAGAGAGAGAGAAAGAGAGAGAGAAACGATGAGAGAGAGAGAGAAACAACGATGAGAGAGAGAGAGAAAGAGAGAGAAACAACGATGAGAGAGAGAGAAACAACGATGGAAGAGAGAAACATTGATGAGAGAGAGAGAGAGAGAGAGAGAAACATCCATGAGAGAGAGAAACATCCATGAGAGAGAGAGAGAGAGAGCATCGTGGACCAGCTGCCTCCCGCGGGCCCCCTACTGGTTGGGGACTGAGCCCGCCCCCTGGGCCTGCTCCCTCGGCCGGGAATTGAACCCGGGCCCCTCCGGTTCCCGGGCCGAGCCCCACGGGGCCTCACCTGGGCCAGGGTCCGCCAGGGCGAGGCTGCGTCCTCGCTGGGCAGCGGGCCGGCGTTCCAGCGGCCCTGCAGCACGTAGGTGGCCGGCTCCAGCGACACGTTGAACCGCGAGGACCAGCGCACCTCCAGGCGCCCCGGGGCCGGCTCCGCGAACCGCAGCTCCTTCCGCGGCTTCAGGGGCACCCCTAAAACGGGACGGGGGCGGGGGGGTCAGACCGGGGCAGGGGGGGGGCTCAGACCGGGGCCGGAGGGGGGGGGAGATGGGGAGGGACCACAGGCACCTCTCATCTGCCTCCTTTAAAAAGAAAAAACTTGCCCTGGCTGGTGTGGCTCAGTGGGTAGAGCGCCAGCCTGCAGACGGAAGGGTCCCGGGTTCGATCCCCAGTCAAGGGCATGGGCCTTGGTGGTGGGCACATCCCCAGGGTGGGGTGGGGGGCGTGCAGGAGGCAGCTGATGGGTTTTTCTCTCTCATCATCGATGTTTCTAGCTCTCTCTCCCTCTCCCTTCCTCTCTGCAAAACAATCAATAAAAATATTTTTTAAAATTAATTCATGCCAAAACCATTTTTGGCTCAGCGAATAGAGCATCGGCCTGCGGACTGAAGGGTCCCGGGTTCGATTCCCGGTCAAGGGCATGGACCTGGGTGGCGGGCACATCCCCAGTGGGGGGCGTGCAGGAGGCGGCTGATGGGTGTTTATCTCTCATCATGGATGTTTCTCTCTATCCCTCTCCCTTCCTCTCTGTAAACAAAAATCAATAAAAATATATTTTAAAAAAGTAATTCATTCATTAATTTAACTTCATTAAATAGTTTTTTAATAACTGATTTCAGCCGAAACCGGTGTGGCTCCGTGGACGGAGCGTCAGCCTGCCGACAGAAGGGTCCCGGGTTCGATTCCCGGTCAAGGTCATGGGCCTTGGTGGCGGGCACATCCCCAGTGGAGGCAGCTGATGGATGATTCTCTCTCGTCAATGTTTCTAACTCTATCCCTCTCCTTTCCTCTCGGTAAAACAATCAATAAAAACATTTTTAAAAACTAATTAATTCATTATTTTAACTTAATTAAATAATTTTTAAGAACTCATTTCAGCCGAAACCGGTGTGGCTCCGTGGATGGAGCGTCGGCCTGCGGACGGAAGGGTCCCGGGTTCGATTCCCCGGTCAAGGGCATGGACCTTGATGGCGGGCACATCCCCAGTGGAGGCAGCTAATGGATGTTTCTCTCCCATCATGGATGTTTCTAACTATCCTTCTCCCTTCCTCTCTGTAAAAAAAAAAATCAATTATATATATATATATAATTGATTTTTTTATATATATATATTTAAATGATTTTATATATATATATATATATATATATATATATATATATTTAAATGATTTCAGAGAGGAAGGGAGAGGGAGAGAGGGAAACATTTTTTTAAAATATATTTTATTGGTTTTTTACAGAGAGGAAGAGAGAGGGATAGAGCTAGAAACGTCGATGAGAGAGAAACATCGATCAGCTGCCTCTTGCACACACCCACTACTGGGGATGTGCCCGCAACCAAGGTCCATGCCCTTGACCGGAATCGAACCCAGGACCTTCCAGTCCACAGGCCGACGCTCTACCACTGAGCCAAACCGGTTGGGCAAGGCAAACGTTTTATATCATAAAAGCCTAATATGCAAGTCGACCAAACAGCGAATCGACCACCAGGGGGCAGACGCTCCGTGCCAGAGCTGCCCCCAGCCAGGAGACCCCAAGCCAGCCACGGTGGGTGCCAAAAGGGACCCCGCCCCCCAATCGCCCCTGATTGCCGGCCAAACCCAGTGACCCTCCTCGTGTGCAAATTTTGTGCACCCAGCCTCTCGGCCAGGGGTGGGCAAACTTTCTGACTCGAGGGCCACCATGGGTTCTTAAACTGGACCAAAAGGCCGGAACAAAAGCAGCCTGACCGTGCTGGCCTCTCCTCTTGGGCGGCTGGTGAAGGCGCGGAGGGAAGAGCCAGAGAGCCCTCCTCCGCTCTCTCGGCTCCGAGGGCCGGACAGAACAGCCGGACGGGCCGGATCCGGCCCACGAGGAGCCGTAGTTTGCCTATGGATGCTCTAGTCCATGAGGAGAGAGAATCACGGACCTGCTGCCTCCTGCACGCCGCACACTGGGGATGGAGCCCGCAACCCGGGCACGTGCCCTGGACCAGGAATCGAACCCGGGACCTCCTGGTTCCTAGGTTGACGCTCCACCCCTGTGCCACGCCAGCTCGGGTCTTATCCTGTTGGCTCATTGGTTAGATTCTCAGAGTCAATTTCCTTAAGGTTTCCTGTCTTTCTTTTTTTTAAAATATATATTTTATTGATTTTTTTTTTTTTTACAGAGAGGAAGGGGAAGGGATAAAGAGTCAGAAATATCAATGATGAGAGAGAAACATCCATCAGCCGCCTCCTGCACGCCCCCCACTGGGGATGTGCCCGCCACCCAGGTCCATGCCCTTGACCCGGAATCAAACCCCTCCATCCGCAGGCCTGCGCTCTATCCACTGAGCCATCCTGGTTCTGCCTGTGGATGCCTCAGGGGTGGGCAAACTTTTTGACCCGAGGGCCACTATGGGCTCTTACACTGGACCAGCCGGAGGGCCAGAACACAAGCAGCCTGACCGTGCTGGCCTCTCCTCTTGGGCGGCCGGTGAGGGCCCGGAGGGGAGAGCCAGAGAGCCCTCCTCCGCTCTCTCGGCTCCTCTGGGGCCGGACGGAACAGCCGGACGGGCCTGATCCGGCTCCCTCGGGGGCCATAGTTTGCCCACGGCCGGATTCTAGTCTCATCCTTTTGCCTGCATCATGTCCACTTTCCCCAGCACCACCATCCACTGAAGCGACCGTCTCGGCTCCACTGTCCGCTCGCGCCTCCTTTGCCGGAGACTGGGTGAGCCTAGTGGTTTGGGTTCACATCTGGATTTTTCTCTGCCATCGGGGGGCCCTCCCCAGCCCGTGGGGACCCCAATGGGGGGGGTTGTGGGGGGACGAGTCCCTCTCTCCCACCCCTGGGCACCTACCTCTGTTCAGCGCCCGGGGCGCCTGGCAGGTGTGGCCGCAGCCGTTGGGGCAGCACTTCCTCGCGCCCGGGCACTCGGCGTCCCGCGCGCAGCTCTCCACGCAGGCGGCCGCGAAGCCGCGGGCACGCCGCGGGGCGGGGCACAGGCCCTGTTTGGCGGCCAGCACGTGGCGCAGGAACTGGCAGCTCGTGAGGCACTCGTGGCTGCGCTGGGGGAACAGGCGCTGCAAGGGGGGCGAGGGGCGACCCCGCTCAGCCAGGCACCTGCCGATGCGGCCGAGACGGGGACCATTCCGCCCAGCCCCACACATGGCCATGTAGCCGAGACGGGGACCATTCCGCCCAGCCCCACACATGGCCATATAGCCGAGACAGGGACCATTCCGCCCAGCCCCACTCATGGCCATATAGCCGAGACGGGGACGATCCCGCCCAGCCCCGCACATGGCCATATAGCCGAGACGGGGACGATCCCGCCCAGCCCCGCACATGGCCATATAGCCGAGACAGGGACGATCCCGCCCAGCCCCACACATGGCCATATAGCCGAGACAGGGACCATTCCGCTCAGCCCCACACATGGCCATATAGCCGAGACAGGGACCATTCCGCCCAGCCCCACACAGGACAGAGTGGACAAGACAGGGACCATTCCGCCCAGCCCCACACATGGCCATATAGCCGAGACGGGGACCATTCCGCCCAGCCCCACACATGGCCATATAGCCGAGACAGGGACCATTCCGCCCAGCCCCGCACATGGCCATATAGCCGAGACAGGGACCATTCCGCCCAGCCCCACACATGGCCATATAGCCGAGACGGGGACCATTCCGCCCAGCCCCGCACATGGCCATATAGCCGAGACAGGGACCATTCCGCCCAGCCCCACACATGGCCATATAGCCGAGACGGGGACGATCCCGCCCAGCCCCACACATGGCCATATAGCCGAGACAGGGACGATCCCGCCCAGCCCCACACATGGCCGGCCATATAGCCGAGACAGGGACCATTCCGCCCAGCCCCGCACATGGCCATATAGCCGAGACAGGGACCATTCCGCCCAGCCCCGCACATGGCCATATAGCCGAGACGGGGACCATTCCGCCCAGCCCCACACATGGCCATATAGCCAAGACAGGGACCATTCCGCCCAGCCCCGCACATGGCCATATAGCCGAGACAGGGACCATTCCGCCCAGCCCCGCACATGGCCATATAGCCAAGACAGGGACCATTCCACTCAGCCCCACACATGGCCATATAGCCGAGACGGGGACCATTCCGCCCAGCCCCACGCACATGGCCATATAGCCGAGACAGGGACCGTTCCGCCCAGCCCCACACATGGCCATATAGCCGAGACAGGGACCATTCCGCCCAGCCCCACACATGGCCATATAGCCGAGACAGGGACCATTCCGCCCAGCCCCGCACATGGCCATATAGCCGAGACAGGGACCATTCCGCCCAGCCCCGCACATGGCCATATAGCCGAGACAGGGACCATTCCGCCCAGCCCCGCACATGGCCATATAGCCGAGACAGGGACGATCCCGCCCAGCCCCACACAGGACAGCGTGGCCACGGGGACGGGCCGCAACGCCCCTCGGGGGGGGTGGACGCAGGCAACGGAAGCCCCCTGCCCTCCCACCGTGGACGGCACGGGTGGACGTGGCCGGTGTGGCTCAGTGGGCAGAGCGTCGGGCTGCGGGACGGAAGGGTCCCGGGTTCGATTCCCGGTCAAGGGCGTGGACCTTGGGGGCGGGCACATCCCCAGTGGGGGAGACGGGTGCGGGAGGCAGCTGATGGGTGTTCCTAACTCTCTATCCCAAAAAAACAGCAGCCAAAACCGGTGTGGCTCAGTGGGCAGAGCGTCGGGCTGCGGGACAGAAGGGCCCCGGGTTCGATTCCCAGTCAAGGGCGTGGGCCCTGGTGGCGGGCACATCCCCAGATGGGGGTGTGCAGGAGGCAGCTGTTCGGTGATTCTCTCCCATCAATGTGTCTGTCTTATCCCTCTCCCTTCTTCTCTGTAAAAAAAAACAAACAAACAAAAAGCAACACAATATATATTTTTTACAAAGCCTAATTCAGGTCCCGGGTTCGATTCCGGCCCAGGGCGAGTGCCTCCCTTGCAGGCTCCTCCCCAGCCTGGGCGCTGCAGGTCGAGGAGCGTGCAGGCGGAACCCATCGATGTGTTTCTCTCACGTCCGTGTTTCTCTCTGTCCCTCTCCCTTCCCCTCTCTCTACAGACCAATGGGAAGCCGAGGCCAGCGTGGCTCAGTGGATAGAGCGTAGGCCTACAGATGGAAGGGTCCCGGGTTCGATTCCCAGTCAAGGGCATGGACCCTGGTGGCGGGCACATCTCCGGTGGGGGGGCTGGACCCAGAATTGGAGGTAACAGTTTGGTTTGACTGTCCTGTGCTGTGTCTCATCCTAATTTCTTTTTTTTTAAAAAATATATATTTGTATGGATGTCAGAGAGGAAGGGAGAGGAAGAGAGAGAGAAACATCCATGAGGAAAGAGAACCACGGACCGGCCGCCTCCTGCACGCCCCCCACCTGGGGACGGAGCCCGCAACCGGGCCTGTGCCCTTGACGGGGACTCGAACCCGGGACCCTTCAGTCCGCAGGCCAGTCGAAGTGCTGTCCACTGAGCCACACCGGCCAGGGCAGTATTTTTCTTTATCTGCGCCTTCTCTCTCTCTCTTTCTCTCTCTCTCTCTCTCTCAGACAGTGGCTGACCCCACCCCCCTGCAGACGGGGGTGACACCCTCCCCCCCCCCCCCCCCCGCACTCCCCGCTTACCTCACAGAAGCTCAGACACCCCTCCTGGGGGAGGTCCCGGGTCTCCCTGCAGGGCGCCAGGCACTGGGAGGGGGGGGCACAGGAGGAGCCGTGAGCAACACCGGAGGGATGTGGGGGGCCCCGAGGCGGGAGGGACGAGCCCACGGGTGCCCCTCGCTTCCCCACGCCCCCCCCCCACCCAGGGGCCTCAATTCGGGGTGCATGCCCCCGGGGGGGCCCGTGGAGAAGGGGGGATGAGCAGTGGCGAGTCGGCTTGTCTCATGGCCCCAGGAGGCTGGTTAGACAGCACCCCGGGTCACAAAAGGGTGGTGTGCAGATTGTCCGGCTGGGAATTTGACCAGGGGCAGGGCCGGCCAGCCGCCCACGTCCCCTCCCCCTGGCCAGGCTGGCCGGACCCCACCCATGCACGGATTTATGCACCGGGCCTCTGATATATACGATATAGATATAGATATAGATGTAGAGATCTATACCTATATCTATATCTATATAACTATATTATATCTATATCTATATCTATGTCTATGTCTATACGTATCTATATATCTATCTGACTATATCTATAACTATATTTATATCTATATATTTATGTCTATATCTGACTGTATTATACCTATACCTATACCTATACCTATACCTATACCTATACCTATACCTATACCTATACCTATATCTATACCTATATACACTGAGTGGCCAGAGGAGGATGATCTCTGAACGATTAACCATCCGCCCGCTCCGTGTCCGTCCTATAGGATAAAAGGCTCATAGGCACATGGTCCCCTCGACCTCCTCGCCAGGACGCAGCCCCTCCCCCTCCCCAGTTCTCAGCACCCCAGGGCCCAGCCCCTCCCCCTGCAGGGCCTCTGAGGTGGATTTCAGGCGGAGATGGAAGGAGGCTGTTCCCAAGGGACCTGAATGCCCCCTTTGTCAGCAGGTGAATCCTGAATCCTGCCTGGGTCTGCCCAGGGGAGGGAGGGGGGAGGGGGAGAGAGGGGAGGAGGGAGGGGAGCAGGGAGGAAAGAGGGGACACAGAGCTCTCTCCTCTCTCCTCTCTCCTTTATCCTCCCTCCTCCCTCCACCTGCCTTCCTCCTCCCTCCTGCCTCTAGGCTCTGTGTCCCCTCTTCCCTCACTCCTCCCTCCTCCCTGCCTCCTCCCCCTCCTCCTCCTCCCCCCTTCTCCTCCTCCTCCTCCCTCCAGGTTCTGTGTCCGCTCCTCTCTCCCACCTCCCTCCACCCTCCTCCCTCCTCCCTCGTCCCTCCTCCCTCCTCCTCATCCCTTCTCCCTCCTCCCTCTAGGCTCTGTGTCCCCTCTTCCCTCACTCCTCCCGCCCCTCCCTCCTCCCCCTCCTCCTCCCTCCTCCTCCTCCTCCCTCCAGGCTCTGTCCCCCCTCCACCCTCTCACCTCCCTCCACCCTCCTCCCTCCTCCCTCTAGGCTCTGTGTCCCCTCTTCCCTCACTCCTCCCTCCACCTCCATCCTCCCCCTCCTCCTCCCTCCAGGTTCTGTGTCCGCTCCTCCCTCTCACCTCCCTCCACCCTCCTCCCACCTCCCTCCTCCCTCTTCCCTCCTCCCTCCTCCTCCTTCCTCTGTCCTCTGTCCTCTGTCCTGTGTCCTCTGTCCTGTCCTCTGTCCTCTGTCCTGTGTCCTCTGTCCTGTCCTGTGTCCGCTGTCCTCTGTCCTGTGTCCGCTGTCCTGTGTCCGCTGTCCTCTGTCCTGTGTCCTCTGTCCTGTGTCCGCTGTCCTGTGTCCTCTGTCCTGTGTCCTCTGTCCTCTGTCCTGTCCTGTGTCCTCTGTCCTCTGTCCTCTGTCCTGTGTCCGCTGTCCTCTGTCCTGTGTCCTCTGTCCTGTGTCCTGTGTCCTGTGTCCTCTGTCTTGTGTCCTGTGTCCTCTGTCCTGTATCCTGTGTCCTCTGTCCTGTGTTCTCTGTCCTCTGTCCTGTGTCCTCTGTCCTCTGTCCTGTGTCCGCTGTCTTGTGTCCTCTGTCCTCTGTCCTGTGTCCTGTGTCCGCTGTCCTCTGTCCTGTGTCCTCTGTCCTCTGCTGTCCTCTGTCCTGTGTCCTCTCCGCTGTCCTCTGTCCTGTGTCCTCTGTCTGCTGTCCTCTGTCCTGTGTCCGCTGTCTTGTGTCCTCTGTCCTCTGTCCTGTATCCTGTGTCCTCTGTCCTGTGTTCTCTGTCCTGTGTCCTCTGTCCGCTGTCCTCTGTCCTGTGTCCTCTGTCCTCTGTCCTGTGTCCTCTGTCCTGTGTCCTCTGTCCTGTGTCCTGTGTCCTCTGTCCGCTGTCCTCTGTCCTGTGTCCTCTGTCCTGTGTCCTCTGTCCTGTATCCTGTGTCCTCTGTCCTCTGTCCTGTGTCCTCTGTCCTCTGTCCTGTGTCCTGTGTCCTCTGTCCGCTGTCCTCTGTCCTGTGTCCTCTGTCCTCTGTCCTGTGTCCTCTGTCCTGTGTCCCCTGTCCTCTGTCCTGTGTCCTCTGTCCGCTGTCCTCTGTCCGCTGTCCTCTGTCCTGTGTCCTCTGTCCTCTGTCCTGTGTCCTCTGTCCGCTGTCCTCTGTCCGCTGTCCGCTGTCCTCTGTCCTGTGTCCGCTGTCCTCTGTCCTGTGTCCTCTGTCCGCTGTCCTCTGTCCGCTGTCCGCTGTCCGCTGTCCTCTGTCCTGTGTCCTCTGTCCTCTGTCCTGTGTCCTCTGTCCTGTGTCCTCTGTCCTGTGTCTTCTGTCCTGTGTCCTCTGTCCTCTGTCCTGTGTCCTCTGTCCTGTGTCCCCTGTCCGCTGTCCGCTGTCCTGTGTCCTCTGTCCTCTGTCCTGTGTCCTCTGTCCTGTGTCCTCTGTCCTGTGTCTTCTGTCCTGTGTCCTCTGTCCTCTGTCCTGTGTCCTCTGTCCTGTGTCCCCTGTCCGCTGTCCGCTGTCCTGTGTCCTCTGTCCTCTGTCCTGTGTCCTCTGTCCTGTGTCCTCTGTCCTGTGTCCTCTGTCCTCTGTCCCCTGTCCGCTGTCCTCTGTCCGCTGTCCATTGTCCTGTGTCCTCTGTCCCCTGTCCTGTGTCCTCTGTCCGCTGTCCTGTGTCCTGTGTCCTCTGTCCTCTGTCCTATGTCCACTGTCCTGTGTCCTCTGTCCTGTGTCCTCTGTCCTCTGTCCCCTGTCCTCTGTCCTGTGTCCTCTGTCATCTGTCCTGTGTCCTCTTTCCTCTGTCCTCTGTCCTGTGTCCTCTGTCCTCTGTCCTGTGTCCTGTGTCCTCTGTCCTCTGTCCTGTGTCCTCTGTCCTGTGTCCTCTGTCCTGTGTCCTCTGTCCTCTGTCCAGTGTCCTGTGTCCTCTGTCCTGTGTCCTCTGTCCTGTGTCTTGTGTCCTGTGTCCTCTGTCCTGTGTCCTCTGTCCTGTGTCCTCTGTCCTGTGTCCTGTGTCCTGTGTCCTCTGTCCTGTGTCCTCTGTCCTCTGTCCTGTGTCCTCTGTCTGCTGTCCTGTCCTCTGTCCTCTGTCCACTCTCCTCTATTCACTGTCCTATCCTCTGTCCTGTGTCCCCTGTCCGCTGTCCTCTGTCCTGTGTCCTCTGTCCTGTGTCCTCTGTCCTCTGTCCTGTGTCCTCTGTCCTGTGTCCTCCGTCCTGTGTCCTCTGTCCTCTGTCCTGTGTCCTCTGTCCTGTGTCCTGTGTCCTCTGTCCGCTGTCCTCTGTCCTGTGTCCTCTGTCCGCTGTCCTGTGTCCTGTGTCCTCTGTCCTCTGTCCTGTGTCCTCTGTCCTCTGTCCTGTGTCCTGTGTCCTCTGTCCTGTGTTCGCTGTCCTGTGTCCTCTGTCCGCTGTCCTGTGTCCTCTGTCCTCTGTCCTCTGTCCGCTGTCCGCTGTCCTCTGTCCTGTGTCCTGTGTCCTCTGTCCACTGTCCTGTGTCCTCTGTCCTCTGTCCGCTGTCCTCTGTCCTCTGTGCATTTCCTTCTCCTGGGAAACAGCTCAGGCCCAGGCTGCCTCCCAAGTTCAACCAGCGTCTGTCTCAGCGGGAGATGCAGCTGCCGCCGAGGCCAGCCCTTCCCCCTGGACCTGGGAAGGCAAACTCATGAACTCACAGAGAGAGACAGAGAGTCAGAGAGAGACAGAGACACAGAGAAACAGAGAGACAGAGAGTCAGAGAGAGAGACAGAGAGTCAGAGAGAGAGACAGAGAGTCAGAGAGAGAGAGAGACTCAGAGAGAGACAGAGAGAGACAGAGAGACAGAAACTCAGAGAGAGACAGAGAGAGACAGAGACAGAGAGTCAGAGAGACAGACAGAGACATACAGAGAGAGAGAAAGTCAAGGAGAGACAAAGAGAGAGGATAGAGAGAGCCAGAGAGAGAAAGAGAAAATCAGAGAGAGAGAGACAGAGACACAGAGAAACAGAGACAGAGAGAGACAAAGACACAGAGAAACAAAGAGACAGAGAGACAGTAAGAGACAGAGAGACAGAGAGTCAGAGAGAGACAGAGAGACATAGTCAGAGAGAGACAGAAAATCAAAGAGAGATAAAGACACAGAGAAACAGAGAGTCAGACAGAAAGTCAAACAGAGACACAGAGAGACAGAGAAACAGAGACACAGAGAGAGTCAGAGAGAGACATAGACAGAAAGTCAAAGAGAAACAGAGACAGACAGACAGAGAGACAGACAGAGAGAGAAAGAGAACGAGAGAGCCCTGGCCGGTGTGGCTCGGTGGATACAGCCTCTGTCTGCAGACTGAGGGGTTCCGGGTTCGATTCCGGGGCCAAGGGCACACGCCCCTTCTTCGGGGTCCGGTCCCCAGGAGGGGGTGTGCAGGAGGAGGCAGCCGGTCCGTGGTTCTCTCTCGGCGGCAGCAGGCCGATGGACATTCCTCCGGGTTGCCCCGTGTTTTAACCGTAAACGCCTCCCAGCGCCACCTCTCCCACACGGACTCGCCCGGGCCAGAGAGCCGCCTGTGGCTCTCGAGAGCCGCGGTTTGCCGACCAGGGCCCCGGGCCGTGCCCTCAGGAATCGGAGGTCAGGAGGCCTCCTGGGGACCCCCCACTCCCGACACCGGCCACTTGGCCTGGGCACCCCGCTGGTGCCCGGCGTCCTGCACGCGGGAGGCTGAGCCCCGGGGACGGGGGTCTGGGGGTGGCAGGCATCGCCCAGTCCCTGCCCCCGAGGGGCTGGCTGGGTGGGGAGGGCCGGGGGGCCAGCTCCACACCTGCCTTGTCCGGGGGGCCCGGCTCCCGAGGCCGGTGGGAAGGGCCTTCGTAGAAATGAGGGTCCACGTTGACTGCCGGTGACGATGGTGATGACCCAGAGACAGAGAGACAGAGAGAGATACAGAGATGGAGAGAGAGACAGAGAAACAGAGACAGAGACAGAGAGACAGAGAGAGATACAGAGATGGAGAGAGAGACAGAGAAACAGAGACAGAGACAGAGAGAAAGAGAGACAAAGATAGGGAGACAGAAAGACAGAGAAAGAGAGAGAGAGAGACAGACCAAGAGACAGACAGAGACAAACACAGAGAGATAGATAGACAGAGATGGAGAAACACAGAGACAGAGGCAGAGAGAGAGAAGGAGAGAGAAAGAAAGAGAGACAGAGACAGGGAGACAGAAAGACAGAGAGGGACAGAGAGACACAGAGACAGACAGACAGAGATGGAGAGACAGACAGAGACAGAGGCAGAGAGAGAAAGAGAGACAGAGAGACAGAAAGAGACAGAGACACAGAGAGAGAAACAGAGACACAGAGAGAAGGAGAGAGAAAAAAAGGGAGACAGAGGCAGGGAGACAGAAAGACAGAGAAACAGACACACACACACACATACACACACACACAGCCCTAACGGGTGTGGCTCAGTGGACAGAGCGTCACCCTTGGACGGAAGGGTCCCGGGTTCGATTCTGGTCAAGGGCATGGACCTTGGTGGCGGGCACATCCCCAGATGGGGGGCGTGCGGGAGGCAGTGGATAGATGATTCTCTCTCATCATCGACATTTCTAACTCTCTGTCCCTCTCTCTTCCTCTCTGAAAAAATCAAAATTCGTTTTACAAAGAGGGACAGAGAGCGAGGGTGGGGTCCTCCCACGTGGAGCCCAGGAAGGGCTGAGGGACACCCCACCCCCACCCCCACCCCCCGTAGGGAAGCACTGTCATGCACCGCGCCTCTCGTGAACCTGTATTTTTTTTTTAAAGAAAGCATAGAATAAAGAGAGAAATAAGGCCGTCGATACAAATGCCCGTATGTGGGTCTTGGTTTCAGCGGGGGGCTGTATGCTACTTGGAACTGCCCTCGTGATAAACCCCGTAGACACCTGTGTGTATCATGCATGTGCACACGTGTGTGTGCGTGTGTGCATGTACACACTGAACTAGGCGTCCACTGCCTGCTCCCACCGCGATCTCCCGAAGCATCGCAGTGGGCCTGGGCTTTCTCGCTGCCACCGCTGGGAGTTTGGGGAACCCTGTCTTCACAGCAGACTTGGCTGTTTTGGGGGAGACACGGGGGGGGGGGGCGGCACGTACCTTGGAGCACTGCTTGTGGTTCTGGCACCAGTCGAGGGAGCCGTTGTTCTGCGGAGACAAAGAGACGCTGAAATGAACCCCATCTGCCAGAGCAGGAATATGCTAATTCACCATCGCGCCATCGCAAATATGCTAATTCGCCATCGCGCCGTCTCAAATATGCTACTTGGCCATCGCGCCATCGCAGATATGCTGAGTGACCCTCCACCATCACAGATATGCTGACTGACCCTCCTCCACCATCGCAGATATGCTGAGTGACCCTCCACCATCACAGATATGCTGACTGACCCTCCTCCACCATCGCAGATATGCTGAGTGACCCTCCACCATCACAGATATGCTGACTGACCCTCCTCCACCATCGCAGGTATGCTGACTGACCCTCCCACCCTCACCCATGCCCTCTGCCCGGTCCGCTCTGAGCCCCCCCACTCCCCCCGATGGAAGCAAAAGCCGCTCCTCAAGCAGCTGGAGGGAGGGACGCCCTTGGTCAGCCCTGGCCTGGGTGGCTCCGTTGACAGGGCGTCGGCCTGCGGACTGGACGGGTCCCGGGTTCGATTCCCGGTCAAGGGCACAGGCCCGGGTGGTGGGCTCCATCCCCGGCCAAGAGGGGGCGTGCAGGAGGCGGCCGGTCCGTGATTCTCTCTCCTCGTGGATGTTTCTCTCTCTCCCTCTCCCTTCCTCTCTGAAATCCATAAAAAATGTTTTAAAAATCCATTATACGCACCGTGTGGCCAGATGACAGTGGTCTCTGAACGCATAATAACCTGGCCACTGTGTGTGTGTGTGTATAAATAGATATATAGATAGATTAGATAGATAGATAGATAGATAGATAGATAGATAGATAGATAGATAGATAGATATAGATAGATGATAGATAGATGATAGATAGATAGATAGAGATAGATAGATGATAGATAGATAGATAGATAGATAGATAGATAGATAGATAGATTAGAGGCCCGGTGCATGAACCCGTGCCTGGGTGGGGTCCGGCCAGCCTGGCCAGGGGGATGGAGGGGACGTGGGCGGCCGGCCGGCCTGCCTGCTGGTCGAACTCCCGGTCGGTCGAGGGGACCGTGTGCCTGTGAGCCTTTTATCCTACAGGACGGACACGGGGCGGCCGGACGGGGATGCGTTCAGAGATCGCCCTCCTCTAGCTGCTCCGTGTGTGTTAAAAAATAATAATAACGTGGCCCTCACTGGTGTGGCTCAGTGGATAGAGCGCCAGCCTGCGGACTGAAGGGTCCCGGGTTCGATTTCCGGTCAAGGGCCCAGGCCCAGGTTGCGGGCTCCATCCCCAGCGGGGGGCGTGCAGGAGGCGGCCGGTCCATGGTTCTCTCTCTTTGGGGGTGTTTCCTTCTCCCCCCCTCTCCCTTCCTTCCTCTCTGACATCCATAAAAACGTGGTTTAAAAAATGTGCACAACCAGGAGACAAAGCCAGCCAATCATGCCCGCTCCAGCAAAGGTTTTTTTGTGTGTGTGGGTGTGTGTTGTTTTTTTAAATATATTTTATTGATTTTTCACAGAGAGGAAGGGAGAGGGAGAGAGAGCCAGAAACATCGATGAGAGAGAATCATTGATCAGCTGCCTCCTGCACGCCCCCCACTGGGGATGTGCCCGCCACCGAGGTCCATGCCCTTGACCGGGAATCAAACCCAGGACCCTTCCGTCCACAGGCCGACGCTCTATACACTGAGCCTCACCGGTTTTGGCTCCCTTCCTTTCTGTAAAAAAAATCAATTTTATATATATATATATATATATATATATATATATATATATATATATATATATAATTTTAAAAATAAAATGGACACATAAAAGCAGCTTGCGTAGGAAGCTGTGCACCCAACAAGTGGCCTATTTTTGGGGGGAAAAAAACAAAACAGGTCAGCACCATTGCAGAGTTTCCACGAGGAACCAAAACCGTGATGGGAGCAGAGAAAAATGCATGAGCGACACGGAAAGAAACCACGGGGAGACGTAACCCACACGGGGCTTAACGCCCTCCCCCCCCCTCCCCGCAGTCATTGTCTGTCTGGAAAGTTACAATGTAGCAATTCGAATGCCATCTGTGCGGAAAGGTACAATGTAGCAATCTGCATGTCATTTTTTTATGTGGGAAAGATACAATGTATCCATTTCCATGTCACTGGCTGGAAAGATGCGATGTAGCCTATTCATGCGTCAGTTGCTGGAAAGATACAATGTAGCCAATTCACACGGTCTGGAAAAGATACAATGTATCGATCTGTATGTCGCTGGCTGGAAAGATACAATGTAGCAATTCACACGTCTCAGTCTGGAAAAGATGTGTTGTGGCCAACGACTGGAAAGACACAATGTAGCCATTCACACACTTCGGTCTGGAAAAGACACAATGTGGCCAATTTCTCGCGTCGTTGACTGGAAAGAGACAATGTGGTGATTTGCATATCGTTTATGTGGAAAGATACAATGATGCATCAATTTCCGTGTTGCTGGCTGGAAAGATGCGATGTAGCAACCCACATGTATCAATCTGGAAATGATACGACGTAGCCAGTTACTGGAAATATACAATGTAGCAATTTTGCATGCTGTTTTGCATGTCATTTATGTGGAAAGATACACTGTATCCATTTCCATGTCGCTGGCTGGAAAGATTCGTATGTCACAGTCTGTAAAAGATACAATGTAGCCGTTTTTCGCGTGTCTTTGTCTGGAAACATACAATGTAGCGATTTGCATGTCGGTGTCTGGAAAAGACACAATGTATCTATTCGAATGTCACTGTGACGGTTCGCATGTCTCGCTCTGGAAAAGATGCAATGCAGCCAGTGACTGGAAGGACACAATGCAGCAATGTGTGTGCGGAAAGATACAATGTGTCAATTCGCATGTTGCTTGTCTGGAAAGATACAATGTGTCAATTCGCGTGTCGCTGTCTGGGAAGATACAATGTAGCCATCCACGTCCCGGCACTGTTTACCATCCCGTTGGATGGGTGTTTTATAAAAGCACGAGATGGAGAAGCAAAAGAAAGAAGGTAGGCGACCAGCCGGCGCAGCCTCACTGGACGTCCAACCTCGTGCGGCCTGGGGAGGCTGCCGGCAGGGGCTGTGCTTGCCGACGCCGGTGTGGCTCAGTGGGTAGAGCGCCGGCCTGCGGGCGGAAGGGTCCCGGGTTCGATCCCGGCACGGCGAATGCCACCTGGGCCTACTCAGGGCGGACGCCCGGCGTGTCTGTAAGAGGACCGGCCTCACGCACAGGCCGCTCCCCCTCCGCCCCCCACGAGCCTCCAGACAGAGAGGGGGGCCCAGGGGTGGAGCGTCGGCCTGGGAACCAGGGGGTCAGGGTTCGATTCCCGGTCGAGGGCACAGGCCAGGGTGGCGGGCTCCATCCCCAGCAGGGGGCGAGCAGGAGGCAGCCGGTCCGTGATTCTCTCTCTCCTCGTGGATGTTTCTCTCTCTCTCTCCCTCTGCCTTCTTCTCTGAGTGGTGGGTGTACTGGAGTTCATGCTTTCAAAGAAGAAATCTGACTGTGCAACTAGAGTCATAGGTAGGTAGGTAGGTAGGTAGATAGATAGATATAGATATAGATATAGATATAGATATAGATATAGATATAGATATAGATAGATGATAGATAAATAGATATAGATAGATACATAATATAGGTAGATAGATGATATAGATAGATAGATAGATCGATAGATAGATATAGATAGATGGATGATATAGATAGATATAGATAATAGATAGATATAGATAGATAGATAATATAGGTAGATAGATGATAGATAGATAGATAGATAGATAGATAGATAGATAGATAGATAATATAGGTAGATAGATGATAGATAGATGATAGATAGATGATAGATAGATATAGATAGATGATATAGATATAGATAGATAATATAGGTAAATAAATGATAGATGGATAGATAATATAGGTAGGTAGGTAGGTAGGTAGATAGATAGATAGATAGATGGATGACAGGTAGATGATATAGATAGATAGATAGATAGATAGATAGATAGATAGATAGATAGATAGATAGATAGATGGATGGATGACAGGTAGATGATATAGATAGATAGATAGATAGATAGATAGATAGATAGATAGATAGATAGACAGATAGATGACAGAGAGATACAGATGTGCCGCTATGAACACCGGGGCGCCCGTGTCCTTTCTGGTGGGAGCTTCCCGTCCCTCAGAGAGCGACCAGGCGAGCCCGCAGACAGACGCACGTGTGTCCCCGCGCGGTCCCCCCTCGGACCACGCGTGTCCGAGGCCCGGTGACCCCTCCTGCCCCGGCCGCTGCGGGAAAAGGATCTCCAGCCCTGGGGGCCCACTGGGGAGTCATCAGCCCTCGGATGGCCCGGCCGAGGGTCCGCTGAGGAGAGAGGGGACGGGGGGAGGGAGGGAGGGCGGGGGACAGGAGGGAGGACCGGGGACAGGGACAGGGGGGAGGAAGGGGAGACAGGAGGACAGAGGAGGCATTTGTGCTCCCGGGTGTGTGTGGGCCCACCCCCCCCCATCTGCCAGGTCTCCCCCCGCCCGCCCCCTCAGGAGGGAGACAGGGCCTTCGGGGGACAGCTGAGACTGTGGAGGCCAAGTTCGGGGGACAGGGGGGAGGGAGGGAGGCTGAGAGGGGGGAGGATGGGACCCCGCAGACAATGACGGTTTTCACGGGGCCGAGGCGGCCCTTCCCGGCCGCTGGGCAAACTGAAAGGGATGCTGGTTGCCGGGGAAACCGCCTCCGACTCCCTCCCCCCCCCCCATCCTGAGGGTCCCCCCCTCGCCTCCCACAGACTGGCTGCCTCCTCTTTCTTCCTCCTCCTCCTCCTCCTCCCTCCTCCTCCTCTTCTTCTTCTTCTTCTTGTCCTCCCCCTCTTCTTCCTCCTCCTCCTCCTGCCGCAGCTCGGCTCCGGGAGGCAGCCTCTCGAGCTGTGTTTCCCAAACTTTAAATAGATAGATAGATAGATAGATAGATAGATAGATAGATAGATAGATAGATAGAATTGATATTTTACAGAGAGGAAGGGAGAGGGACAGAGAGCTAGAAACATCGATGATGAAAGAGAATCACCAACCAGCCGCCTCCTGCACGCCCCCACCACTAGGGATGTGCCTGCCACCCAGGTCCATGCCCTTGACCGGGAATCGAACCCGGGACCCTTCTGTCCGCAGGCCGGCGCTCTATCCACTGAGCCACACCGGATTCGGCTGTTTCCCAGACTTTGGACACAGGTGCAACCCCTTCTATAAGGTTTGTGACGCTGAGTCCCCCTCGTCAAAAAAAAAAAAGTGTATTTTAACAACCAAAATATATTTGTTTTTTCCTTTTTTTTTTTTTTTTGGTACTTGCACAAAATGATAGTAAATGAAAAATGAAATCATTCGTAATAAAATATAAATAAGAGTTATATGAGAGGTAACGTTTATTTGCACACCGGACCATCTCACGCCTCACAAGACTGTATAGATATAGATATAGATATAGATATAGATATAGATATAGATATAGATATAGATATAGATACACACCGGACCATCTCACGCCTCACAAGACTGTATAGAGATAGAGATAGAGATAGAGATAGAGATAGAGATAGAGATAGAGATAGAGATAGAGATAGAGATAGAGATTAGATATAGATATAGATATAGATATAGATATAGATATAGATATAGATATAAATTATTTTTTTACAGAGAGGAAGGGAGAGGGAGAGAGAGCTAAAAACATCGATGATGAGAGAGAAATATCCACCAGGTGCCTCCCTCATGCCCCCCACCGGGGATGTGCCTGCCACCCAGGTCCATGCCCTTGACCGGGAATCGAACCCGAGACCCTTCCGTCTGCAGGCCGACGCTCTGCCCACGGAGCCACGCCGGCTTCTGCAGGACGTCCCCTTTGCAATCCAGGACCGAAGGCTCCTAACTGCTCCCCTGCCTGCCTGCCTGCCCCTAACCCCTGCCCCTGCCGGCCTGCTCGCCCCCTGCTGCCCCCCCACCGACCTGCTCACCCCCAGCTGCCCCCCCACCAACCTGCTCACCCCCAGCTGCCCCCCCACCGACCTGCTCACCACCAGCTGCCCCCCCACCAACCTGCTCACCCCCAGCTGCCCCCCCACCGACCTGCTCACCCCCAACTGCCCCCCACCAACCTGCTCACCCCCAACTGCCCCCCCACCGACCTGCTCACCCCCAGCTGCCCCCCCACCGACCTGCTCACCCCCAGCTGCCCCCCCACCGACCTGCTCACCCCCAGCTGTCCCCCCACCAACCTGCTCACCCCCAGCTGCCCCCCCACCAACCTGCTCACCCCCAGCTGCCCCCCCACCGACCTGCTCACCCCCAGCTGCCCCCCCACCAACCTGCTCACCCCCAGCTGCCCCCCCACCGGCCTGCTCACCCCCAGCTGCCCCCCCACCGACCTGCTCACCCCCAGCTGTCCCCCCACCAACCTGCTCACCCCCAGCTGCCCCCCCACCAACCTGCTCACCCCCAGCTGCCCCCCCACCGACCTGCTCACCCCCAGCTGCCCCCCCCACCAACCTGCTCACCCCCAGCTGCCCCCCCACCGACCTGCTCACCCCCAGCTGCCCCCCACCGACCTGCTCACCCCCAGCTGCCCCCCACCGACCTGCTCACCCCCAGCTGCCCCCCCACTGCCGCCTGCTCACCCCCAGCTGCCCCCCACCAACCTGCTCACCCCCAGCTGCCCCCCCACCAACCTGCTCACCCCCAGCTGCCCCCCCCACCGACCTGCTCACCCCCAGCTGCCCCCCCACCTGATCACCCCCAACCACCTTCCCCTCCAGTCCGGAAGGATGTCCGGAAGGTCTCGGTCTAATTAGCATATTGCCCTGTCATTAGCATAGATTTTTGTTTTTTTGTTAATCCTCCCCTGAGGATACTTTTCCCCCCCGAGGGTTTTCAGGGAGCGTGGGGGAGAGAGAGGGGGAGAGAGACGGAGAGACACATCGACGTGAGAGAGAGACACGTGGACGGGGCTGCCGTCCTTGGCCGGGAATCGAACCCGGGGCCCTCGGTGGTCCGCAGGCCGGCGCTCTATCCACGGAGCCAAAGGCTTGGACCACAGGGACGTGCCTCTCCCATCACCACTGGACATGCACAAACACGCACATGCACACGGACACACACGAACATGCACATGCGTGGACAAGTACGTGCACAAACATGCACATGCACATGTATGGACAACCACACACAAATATGCACACACGGACACGCACAGACACACATGGACATGCACACGCACACACGAACACACACGTGCACACGCACAGATGCTCCGCGCACAGACACGCACTCGGGGAGCTCAGGCAATGAACTCCGGTGAGTCACGGACGTGTCCGTGCTGGAGCCGTAAGCATTGGCGAGCACGGGCACCGACGGCGTCCACTTTGCACTCAGGCCCCCCAAGCGTGCCCACGCCTTAACACAACACGCAACTACACACATGGACATGCGTGGCACTTCTCCCCTCAGCGCGGGGCGGGGCGAGATGGGGGTGAGCCAGGCCGGAGGGTTTCCCGGGGTGACTTTGAAACCTTCCACACCAAGACTGGCCTTTTTTAAAAAATATATATATTTTATTGATTTTTCTACTGAGAGGAAGGGAGAGGGACAGAGAGCTGGAAACATCGGTGATGAGAGAGAAACATGGACCGGCTGCCTCCCACACACCCCCCTACTGGGGATGTGCCCGCCACCAAGGTCCATGCCCTTGACCGGAATTGAACCCGGGACCCTTCAGTATGCAGGGCAACGCTCTATCCACTGAGCCACCCAGGTTTTGGCTAAGACTGACTTTTTTAAAATCTGCCCTAGTAGAAGGGTAAGGAATATGCTAATGAGACCGGGAGACCTTCCGACCGGTCCTTCCGGACAGAGCCACGGTGGCGGGGGCCGAGGCAGAGGCGGTTAGGGGCGGGCGGTCAGGCCGGGAGGGGAGGGCAGTTGGGGGTGATCAGGCTGGCGGGGGGAGAGGGAGGGAGTTGGGGGCAAGCAGGCTGGCAGGGGGCCCCAGTTGGGGGCAAGCAGGTTGGCAGAGGGGGAAGTTGAGGGTGAGAAGGCCAGTGGAGGGGTTGGGCCAATTGGGGGCGATCAGGCGGGCAGGCAGGGGAGTGGTTAGGGGCGATCAGGCAGGCAGGGGAGTGGTTAGGGGCGATCAGGCAGGGGAGTGGTTAGGGGTGAGATCAGGCGGACAGGGGAGTGGTTAGGGGCGATCAGGCGGGCAGAGTGGTTAGGGGCGATCAGGCAGGGGAGTGGTTAGGGGCGATCAGGCAGGCAGTGGAGTGGTTAGGGGCGATCAGACAGGCAGGGGAGTGGTTAGGGGCGATCAGGTAGGCAGGGGAGAATCATTAGGGGTGATCAGGCAGGCAGGCAGGCGAGCAGTTCGGAGCCAGTGGTCCCAGATTGCGAGAGGGAACTCCCAACTGCCGATAGTCAGGCATCCCCTGAGGGGACCAGACTGGAGGGGGTGCAGGCCGGGCTGAGGGACACCCCCCCCCCAGCCATTCACAAAATTTCATGCACCGGACAACTAGCGTGTGTGTGTGTGTGTGTGTGTGTGTGTGTGTGTGTGACACAGAGAGAGAGAGAGAGAGAGAAAGAGAGAGAGGGATTTCAGAGAGGAAGGAAGAAGCAGAGAGAGAGAGAGAGAGAGAAACATCAATGATGACAACCACAGACTGGCTGCCTCCCGCACGCCCCACACTGCAGATGGAGCCTGCAACCTGGGCCTGTGCCCTAACCGGGAACCGAACCCTCACCTCCTGGTTCCTCGCTCAATGCTCAACCCCCGAGCCACCCCAGCCCGGCCCAGTAAGCCCGGCTCTAAGTCGTGCCCAAGGAGAAGCCGTGTGTTGTGTGTTAAAAACACAAAGAAACTGCAGAAACCGGTTTGGCTCAGCGGACAGAGCGTCGGCCTGCGGACTGAAGGGTCCCGGGTTCAATTCCCGGTCAAGGGCATGGACCTTGGTTGCGGGCACATCCCCAGTAGGGGGTGTGCAATAGGCAGCTGGTCGATGCTTCTCTCTCATCGATGTTTCTAGCTCTCTATCCCTCTCCCTTCCCCTCTGTAAAATATCAATAAAATATTTTTTTTTAAAGAATAAAGACAAAAAACAAAAAAAAAACACACAAAAACTGGCCCCGAGTGGCCTCGTGTGTGTGTGTGTGTGTGTGTGTGTGTGTGTGTGTGTGTGTGGTTTGGGTCCAATTCAGGAGTCTTTGGGGTCACCGACACGTCTGTCTGTCCGTCTGTCTGTCGGGGGATGCAGAGACCCAGGTGAGGCCGCACCCTGGCTGAGGGCACCCCCCACCCCCACCCCCACCCGCTCCTGCAGACCGGGCCTGGCTCAGCTGGGCGTCCCCCCGGCCCCTCTGGCCCCCCAAAAGGGCCTCCACATCTCAATTCTTGTTCGCCAAAACACACAGCTCTCCCGGGTGCCTCCTGTAGCCGCCTCTGACTCTGCCCAGCGACCCAGACACCCAGGAAGTAACTAACTTCCTAGGACGCCATCTCCCGTCCATGGGTGGCCAGGGTCTTAGGGCCCCCCCCCACCACCCCCGGGTGTCTGCACTGCCTGGGGGCACCTTCTGCCTTTCAGCACAGCGGCGGGACTGTGTGGGTGCTGCCTTCTCCCCTGGGGGACACCCCATCCCCACCCCCTCACCCCTGCCCTCCCCAGCGGGTTCGAGCCCCGCCCACTCCAGGCTGTGCTCCAAAAGGGATCCGGGTCCCCCGTTGGGCGAGGGGTGGAGGGCCGCCTCCTCCAGGAAGTCCACCAGGAATGCCCCCGTGGGGGAGGGGGGCCCTGGGTCCTCCCGCCCCGATATGGGGGGAGGGGGGGGCCGCTCCATGTGGCGTCTCGGAGGAGAAACAGAGCCGCACCCTCACGCAAACTTGGGGAGCTGGCTGGGTGTCTGGGTGTCTGGGTGACTGGGTGGGTCTCCTAAAACCCTCCAATCGCCTCCACTCCTGGGTGCATTCCCAGGGCCTCCACATCTCAATTGGGAGACCCTCCCCCCCCCCCATCCACTGGATTTTCTTTTATTGTTAATTTTTATTTTTTAAATATATTTTATTGATTTTTTTTTTTTTTTACAGAGAGGAAGGGAGAGAGGGAGAGAGAGTCAGAAACATCAATGATATGAGAGAATCATCGACCAGCTGCCTCCTGCATGCCCCCCCCCCCACCTGGGGATGTGCCCGCCACCAAGGTCCATGCCCTGGACCCGGGAATCGAACCTGGGTCCCTTCTGTCCCCAGTCCGAAGCTCGGTACGCTGAGCCCAGCCAGCTGGGGCTAGCAGGATAATTTTTTAGGTAGAAAATTTTTTTTAAATATATATTTTATTGATATTTTACAGAGAGGAAGGGAGAGAGATAGAGAGCCAGAAACGTCGATGAGAGAGAAACACCCACCAGCTGCCTCTTGCACACCCTCTACTGGGGATGTGCCCGCCACCAAGGCCCATGCCCTTGACCGGAATCGAACCCGGGACCTTTCAGTCCTCAGACCGACGCTCTATCCACTGAGCCAAACCGGTTTCTGCAGGTAGAAAATTTTTGTATGGTTTACGAAGGATGCTATAAATATCCAAGGATGTTTCTTTTTAAAAAAAAAATTTTTTCATTGTTTTGGTTTTTTTTGGATTTTTTTAGAGAGAGAAGGGAGGGAGAGGGAGTTAGAAACATGGTTGAGAGAGAAACATCCATCAGCTGCCTCCCGCATGCCCCCCACCTGCGGACGTGCCTGCCTCCAAGGTCCATGCCGTTGACCGGGAATCGAACCCTGGACCCTTCCAGTCCTCAGGCCGGCGCTCTGCCCACTGAGCCACACCGGCCAGGGCCAGCCTGTTCCTTTCAGGGCTCAGGGTCATCTGAAACCCCCCCACCCCCCAAGGAGGGTCCCCCCCCACCCCCGGGGCCCCTCTCCTTCTGGCCTCCGCAGGTCCCGGGGGCGCGAAGCTGGGCCCCCAACAGGTGGGGAGGGGAGGGGGGCGAGGCCAGCGATGGGCGCTGGAGAGGGAGGTTTCCGAGGGCGCACGCTTGGGGGGGGACCTTGGGGAGATGCGCCCCGCGACCCCGCACCCTGCACCCAGGTCCCCGCTGTGCCAAGCTCGCTTTCCCCCGGACCTGCCCCCACGCGCGCCCCACCTCGGGGTGGGCTGGTCATGAGGGACCCCCGGACCTTCTGGGGGGGGAGGGGGGGCACCCAAACGCCGCCCCTCTCCGGCCCCGCGTCCCTCCGCCCCCCCATCGCTCCCCGGTTCCTGGACGGGACCTCGGGGCGCGGGGGCTCCGGCCTGGGGCGCGCGCACCGCCACCCCGCCCGGCCCCGCGCGCGCTCCGGACACCGGACACCGGACACCGGACACCGGACACCGGACTCGGCCCGGGGGCGACGGCTTCGGGCTTTGGGGCCCCGGGCCGCGCCTTGCACCCGCTCCGGGTCCACTCGGACCCGACACGCCCACCGTCGGAATCTGCAGGCTGCGTTCCTCACACACACACACACCCAGACCGGGGTGGAGGGGCCGCCCGGGGGGAGGGGGGGCCGGGGAGCCAGGGAGCCGGGCTGCAGCCTCGCCCCCTCTCCCGCGGCGGGAGGCGCCTGGGAAGGGGGTCCGAGCCCGCGGGCTGCAGGTCTCCACGCGGAGGGACCTCGGACCCGCCGGCCGCGCGGGCGAGAAGCTGGGCGCCCAGGCCGAGGAACGTGCCCCCGTGTGTCCCCGTGCGCCCCCGAGTGTCCCCGGTCCTCCCCGCGCGCCCCCGAGTGTCCCCGGTCCTCCCCGCGCGCCCCCCGAGTGTCCCCAAGTGTCCCCGGTCCTCCCCGCGCCTCCCCGTGCGCCCCCGAGTGTCCCCGGTCCTCCCCGCGCGCCCCCGAGTGTCCCCGGTCCTCCCCGCGCGCCCCCCGAGTGTCCCCGAGTGTCCCCGGTCCTCCCCGCGCGCCCCCGAGTGTCCCCGGTCCTCCCCGCGCGCCCCCGAGTGCCCCCGGTCCTCCCCGTGCGCCCCCGAGTGTCCCCCGGTCCTCCCCGCGCGCCCCCCGAGTGTCCCCGGTCCTCCCCGCGCGCCCCCGAGTGTCCCCCCGGTCCTCCCCGCGCGCCCCCCGTGACTCCCGGTGCGCCCCTGCGCACTCCCCGAGTGTCCCCGATCCTCCCCACGCGTCCCCGTGAGCCCCCGCCTCCCCGAGCGCCCCCTTTTCCCCGCGCCTTCCTGCGCGCCCCCGTGAGCCCCCGCAACCGTGGAGGCCCGGCGCGCCCCCGTGTCCCCGTGCCTCCCCTGTGAGACCCCGCGCGCCCCCGTGAGCCCCTCACCTCCCCGCGCGCCCCCGAGTGTCCCCGGTCCTCCCCCACGCGCCCCCGAGTGTCCCCGGTCCTCCCCGTGTACCCCGTGTGTTCCCGGTCCTCCCCGCGCGCCCCCGAGTGTCCCCGGTCCTCCCCCACGCGCCCCCGAGTGTCCCCGGTCCTCCCCGCGCGCCCCCGAGTGTCCCCGGTCCTCCCCCACGCGCCCCCGTGTGTCCCCGGTCCTCCCCCGTGTGTCCCCGGTCCTCCCCGTGCGCCCCCGAGTGTCCCCGGTCCTCCCCGCGCGCCCCCGAGTGTCCCCGGTCCTCCCCGCGCGCCCCCGAGTGTCCCCGGTCCTCCCCGTGGGCCCCCCCCGTGTCCCCGGTCCTCCCCGCACGCCCCCCGAGTGTCCCCAAGTGTCCCCGATCCTCCCCGTGCGCCCCCGAGTGTCCCCGGTCCTCCCCGCGCGCCCCCGATCCTCCCCGCGCGCCCCCGAGTGTCCCCGGTCCTCCCCACTCGCCCCCATGTGTCCCCGATCCTCCCCGCGCGCCCCCGAGTGTCCCCGGTCCTCCCCACGCGCCCCCGAGTGTCCCCGTGTGTCCCCGGTCCTCCCCACGCGCGCCCCCGAGTGTCCCGGTCCTCCCCGCGCGCCCCCGAGTGTCCCCGGTCCTCCCCGCGCGCCCTCCGAGTGTCCCCGGTCCTCCCCGTGCGCCCCCGAGTGTCCCCGAGTGTCCCCGGTCCTCCCCGTGCGCCCCCGTGAGCCCCCGGTCCTCCCCGCGCGCCCCCGAGTGTCCCCGGTCCTCCCCGCGCGCCCCCGAGTGTCCCCGGTCCTCCCCGTGCGCCCCCGAGTGTCCCCGGTCCTCCCCGCGCGCCCCCGAGTGTCCCCGGTCCTCCCCACGCGCCCCCGAGTGTCCCCGTGTGTCCCCGGTCCTCCCCGTGCGCCCCCCCCGTGTCCCCGGTCCTCCCCGCACGCCCCCCGAGTGTCCCCAAGTGTCCCCGATCCTCCCCGTGCGCCCCCGAGTGTCCCCGGTCCTCCCCGCGCGCCCCCGATCCTCCCCGCGCGCCCCCGAGTGTCCCCGGTCCTCCCCACTCGCCCCCATGTGTCCCCGATCCTCCCCGCGCGCCCCCGAGTGTCCCCGGTCCTCCCCACGCGCCCCCGAGTGTCCCCGTGTGTCCCCGGTCCTCCCCACGCGCGCCCCCGAGTGTCCCGGTCCTCCCCGCGCGCCCCCGAGTGTCCCCGGTCCTCCCCGCGCGCCCTCCGAGTGTCCCCGGTCCTCCCCGTGCGCCCCCGAGTGTCCCCGAGTGTCCCCGGTCCTCCCCCGAGTGTCCCCGGTCCTCCCCGCGCGCCCCCGTGTGTCCCTGGTCCTGGTCCTCCCCGTGCGCCCCCGTGTGTCCCCGGTCCTCCCCGTGCGCCCCCGTGAGCCCCCGGTCCTCCCCACGCGCCCCCGTGAGCCCCCGCGCCCCCGAAACCGTGGAGGCCCGGCGCGCCCCCGTATCCCCGTGCCTCCCCGTGAGCCCCCGCGAGTCCCCGTGTGTCCCTGGTCCTCCCCGTGCGCCCCTGTGAGCCCCCCACCTCCCCGCGCGCCCCCGAGTGTCCCCGTCCTCCCCGCGCGCCCCCGTGTGTCCACACTGGCCCTGTGCGTCCCCCGTAAGCCCCCCACCTCCCCGCTCGCCCCCGAGTGTCCCCGTCCTCCCCGCGCGCCCCCGTGTGTCCACACTGGCCCTGTGCGTCCCCCGTAAGCCCCCCACCTCCCCGCTCGCCCCCGTGTCCCCGTCCTCCCCGCGCGCCCCCGTGAGCCCGCAACCGTGGAGGCCCGGCGCGCCCCCGAGTGTCCCCGCGCCTCCCCGCGCGCCCCCGTGAGACCCCGGTTCTCCCCGCGCCCCCGGTCCTCCCCGGTCCTCCCCGCGCCTCCCCGTGCGCCTTGAGCCCCCGGTCCTCCCCGCGCGCCCGGTCCTCCCCGCGCGCCCGCAGCCCGGAGCCCGCAGCCCGGAGCCCGCAGCCCGCAGCCCGGAGCCCGGAGCCCGCAGCCCGGAGCCCGCAGCCCGCAGCCGGGAGCCCGGAGGCCGGCGCCCGCCGTACCTGGAGCCGCTGGAGGAGCGCGGAGAGGCGCGCGAGCTGCAGGCTGAGGCAGCGGGAGGCGCAGCGCGCGCGGGGGACGCTGCCGGCCGCCAGCGACTCGTCCAGCCGCCGCGCCTTCGCCGCCTTCGCCGGCGGCGCCCCCGGGCCCGGGCCGGCCGCCAGGCAGCGCGCCGCGGCCGCCAGCCAGAGGCAGAGGGTCAGCGCGGCGCCCGGGGCGCGGGGCCCCATGGCGGCGGCGGCGGGCGGGGGCGCACGGGCTCCGCTCCGGCCGGGACGCGGGGACCCACCGGGCGGGCGGCGAAGTTCAATCATTCCGCTCCGGCCGGAGGCGCTCCCGCCCCGCCGTCCCGCCCCGCCCCGCGCGGCCCCGGGGGCGGGGAGGAGGGCCAGGCGCCGCGCCATTGGCTGGGAGCGGCGTGAGTGGCAGGGCGGCCGGGTGGGCGGGCCCCGGGGGCGGGGAGGAGGCGCCGCGCCATTGGCTGGGAGCGGCGTGAGTGGCAGGGCGGCCGGGGTGGGCGGGCTCGGGGGGGCGGGGAGGAGGCGGTGCCAGGCGCCGCGCCATTGGCTGGGAGCGGCGTGAGTGGCAGGGCGCCCGGGCGCGCGCCGAGGGAGGGCGGTGGAGACGGGTCCCCAGCGCGCGCTCGCCCCCGGGGGGCGGGGGGACCGGGGTAGGGGCTCCCCAAACCGCCGCGCCAGCCAGGTCCGCGTCAGGTGTGGACGCGGCCGGGGCTGGGAAGGGGGTGCGGCCTTGGGAAGGGGGTGCACGGGGGGAGGGAGGAGGGGGAGGTGGGGTGCAAGGGGCCCCCCTGCGTCCATCCATTGCGCGCCCGGCTTCCAGCTCCAGGGAGTGCGCCCGCGCTGGGCCAGCGCTGGGGAGGGCCCAGGGGCGCGCAGGTGGGAGGTTTCCTTCCTCCCTCCCTCCCTCCCTCTCCCCTTCCTTCTCCCCTCCCTCCCTCTCCCCTTCCTTCTCCCCTCCCCCCATTCCTCCCTCCCTCCCTCTCCCCTCCTTCCTTCTCCCCTCCCCCCATTCCTCCCTCCCTCTCCCCTTCCTTCTCCCCTCCCTCCATTCCTCCCTCCCTCTCCCCTTCCTTCTCCCCTCCCCCCATTCCTCCCTCCCTCTCCCCTTTCTTCTCCCCTCCCTCCATTCCTCCCTCCCTCTCCCCTTCCTTCTCCCCTCTCTCCATTCCTCCCTCCCTCTCCCCTTCCCTCTCCCCTCCCTCCATTCCCCCCTCCTGCGTCCTTCTCTCTCCCCCTCCTCCCCTGTCCCCTCGCTCCTTCGCCCCCCCCTTTCCCCCCTTAGGAGGGTCCACGCTCCCCCAGGGTCTGTGCCAGGTGGCTCCCGCATCTGCTTCCCCGGCTGTGGCCCCTGGGAGCGAGGTACCCCCACCAGGAACCCGCCCTCAACCCCCTCCTCCCTCCCCCGGCACCTGCCCGCCCACCCCCTCCTTTCTGGGGGCTGGAGACACCCTGGGGGCCCCGTCTCCCCGCCACCCAGAGCCCCGGCAGGCCCACGGGGAGGGGAGACAGAGGGGACCCTGGAGGCCCGGCCTGGGCCTGGGGTGTTCAGGCAGCAGCACAATGGACCCAACCAGACAGATGCCCTCCTCCCCCCCCCCATGCACCCCCATTCCCAACCAGAGGGCTTGTCTCCCCGTTCCCAACCCGCATTGGGAAAATCAGGGGTCCCCCCCCCTCCTCCCCACTGGGACCCGCCTTGGCTGGCCCCGGGGGCAACTCCTTGCGTTCAATGTCCGCCCCCTGGTGGTCAGTGTGCGCCATAGCGACCGATCATTCCCCTGCTGGGTGGATTTGCGTATTAGGCTTTTATTATTTTTATTTTTAAAAAATATATACTTTATTGATATTTTACAGAGAGGAAGGGAGAGGGAGAGAGAGCTAGAAACGTTGATGAGAGAGAAATATCCATCCGCTGCCTCCTGCACGCCCCCCACCGGGATGTGCCTGCAACCAAGGTCCATGCCCTTGACCGGCTTTTTTTTATTATTTTTTTAAATATATTTTACTGATATTTTACAGAGAGGAAGGGAGAGGGATAGAGAGCTAGAAACGTCAATGATGAGAGAGAAACATCCATCCGCCGCCTCCTGCACGCCCTCCACCGGGGATGTGCCCGCAACCAATGTACATGCCCTTGACCGGAATCGAACCCGGGACCTTTCAGTCCGCAGATCGACGCTCTATCCACTGAGCCAAACCGGTTTTGGCCGTATTAGGCTTTTATGATAAAGGGTATTAGGTGCGCTGAAGGTACCTCTGAGAGATGGCTGTTTGCAATTCTGGGCATTGGGGGGGGGGGGGTCTCCCCCCTTAAAAGTTATATTTTTATTGATTTCAGAGAGGAAGGGAGAGGGAGATAGAGAGAGAGAAACATCCATGAGGAGAGAGAATCACGGATCGGCTGCCTCCAGCACGGGGGTCACCCTCCCAGGTCTCTGTGGAATCAGCCAGGGCCCCGGGCACCCAGCCCCACGGGGGGACACCCATCTCCCAGGTCTGTGTGGACACTAAACTCCGGGGCCACACGTACCTCCACCAGACTCTTCCCGTACCCCCGGGGGCACTCGGACCAAGCTTTGGGAAACACTGTCCTATATGATAAAAGCCCACTACGCAAATCTACCCGACAGCGGAAGGAGCGGTGAAATGACCGGTCGCTGCGGCGCACACTGACCACCGGGGGGCGGGCATTCAATGCAGGAGCTGCCCCCAGGCCAGCAAGGCGGGTGCCAGTGGGGGGGGGGGCGATTGCCCCAACGGTCACCCCACAGATCAGCCCTGGTCGCCAGCCAGCCCGCCCCAGGCCCTGTGGCTATGCCTGAATTCCATGCACCAGGCCTCTAGTGCCACACAATCCTACATCATAACAGGCTGACAGCCGAAAACCGGTGTGGCTCAGGGGATAGAGTGTCGTCGGCATGCGGACGGAAGGGTCCCGGGTTCCATTCCCGGTCGAGGGCATGGACCTTGGTGGCGGGCGCATCCCCAGTGGGGGCATACAGGAGGCAGCTGATGGATGTTTCTCTCTCATCATCGATGTTTCTAGCTCTCTCTCTCTCTCTCTTCCTCTCTTTAAAAAATAATCAATAATATATATGCTGAAACCGGTGTGGCTCCGTGGACAGAGCGCCGGCCTGCGGACTGAGAGGTCCTGGGTTCGATTCCTGGTCAGGGGCATGTGCCTTGGTGGTGGGCACATCCCCAGTGGGGGGCGTGCAGGAGGCAGCTGGTCGATGTTTCTCTCTCTCATCGATGTTTCTCTCTCTCATCGATGTTTCTCTCTCTCATCGATGTTTCTGACTCTCTGTCCCTCTCTCTCTTCCTCTCTGTAAAAAAAATTCAAATATATATATATATTTGAATATATACATATATACATATACATATATATAAAATACACCCCGAAAATAAGACATCCTCGGAAAATAAAGCCTACTTCATGGAAAAATGACACATCCCCTGAAAATAAGACCTGGCACGTCTTTGGGAGCAAAAATTAATATGAGACACTGTCTTATTTTCAGGGAAACAGGCCCTTTGGCCCTGAAAAATATGCCTCCAAGTGTGGGGGGGGGGTAGTCTTAGACGGCGAGTATATAACAAACTCTGTATTTTGAGTGGAAATGTTAGGGGGTCATCTTATACGCCCAGTCGTCTTATACGCCGGCAAATATGGTATATATATGTATATATATATATATATATATATATATATATATATATATATAAAGGGCTAATACGCAAGACCGGTTGCTATGACGCGCGCTGGCCACCAGGGGTCAGACGCTCCGCGTGGTGCACTCCCTCTCTGGAAGTCAGGCTCACGGCTGGCCAGCACAGCAGTGGCCGGGGCGTGCAGGATGTCCAGCCGGACACCCCCGAGGGCTCCCGGGCTGTGAGGGGGTGCAGGCCAGGCTGAGGGACCCCCCCCCACACACACACACACCCCGAGTGCACAGATTTCGTGCACCGGGTCTCCAGGGGGGACTCAGGGCTCAGGCCCCACCTGGGAGGGGTGCAAAGCCCCGTGTTCACGTGGGTCCCCCAGGGTGCGTGTTTGCTCAGGAGAGGGAAGCAGACACCCGCCCCGTGGCAGGGGAGGGGTGGGGGGAGGAGGGAGGAGGAGGGTGAGTGCCTGCGGCTTCCCGGGGCCCCTTTGATGTCGCCCCAGCCTGTCCCATCCTGCATCGCACTGAGTGGCGAGGGCTGTGTGAGAGCAGCCCTCCTGGGATCAAAGGGATCCCCTGCGTGCGTGTTCTTATTTTTAAAGGCAATGCGTGTGCTGGAATCGGTGTGGCTCAGTGGGCAGAGCGTCGGTCGGCCTGCAGACTGGAAGGGTCCCGGGTTCGATTCCGGTCAGGGGCATGGACCTCGGTGGCGGGCACATCCCCGGCAGGGGGCGTGCAGGAGGCAGCGGATGGATGTTTCTCTCTCATAGATGTTTCTAGCTCTCTATCTCTCTCCCTTTCTGTGAAAAAATCAATATATATTTTAAAATAATGATAATTAACAAATAAAAGAGAAATCTCTCTCCCAGTGTGGGGCGTGCAGGAGGCAGCCGATCCACGATTCCCTCTCCTCGTGGATGTTTCTGTCTCTCTCTCTGTCTCCCTCTCCCTGCCTCTCTGACGTCAATAAAAAAAAAGTATTTTAGCGGAAACCGGTGTGGCTCAGTGGACAGAGCGTCGGCCGGCCTGCGGACGGAAGGGTCCCGGGTTCGATTCCGGTCAAGGGCATGGACCTTGGTTGCAGGCACATCCCCGGTGGGGGGTGTGCAAGAGGCAGCTGGTCGATGTTTCTCTCTCATCGATGTTTCTAGCTCTCTGTCCCTCTCCCTCTGTGTAAAAATCAATAAAATATATTTATATATATATATATATATATATATATATATATATATATATATATATATATATAACTGATTTCAGAGAGAGGAAGGGAGAATGAGATGGAAACATCCACGAAGAGAGAGAATCACACACCGGCTGCCTCCTGCACGCCCCCCCACACACACCGGGATGGAGCCTGCTACCCCGGGCCTGTGCCCTTGACCGGAATCGAACCCTGACCTCCTGGTTCCTAGGTCCATGCTCAACCCCTGAGCCACACCGGCCAGGCCAGAGTTGCACGGTTGGTTATAGGATCACCATTCCACACAGGGAAGGAGCACTGAATAGACACACTATTTTTAGTTTTAGTTTTAGTTTTTAGGAAAACATACACACACCATCTACGCCTTCACTCATCTGCTGCCTTTTATTCTTGGCAGCGTGGACCGTCTGCGTGGGGCCGACAGCCGGCTCTCAACGCCCTGCACGCTCCAGAGCGACTGTGAAAACACAGGTGCGACGGCCTCAGAGGCTCTGAGGGTTGCTGTTTGTAGGAGCCCCTTTGATGTGGGCAAGGTTCACAGCGGGGTGCTGGGGCCGTGTGTGCTCTGGCGTGCGTGCACCCAGGAACGGCTCCAGGGAATTTTTTTTAAAATATATTTTTAATCGCCGAAACCAGGGTGGCTCAGTGGATAGAGCTTCTTTGGCCTGCGGACTGAAGGGTCCCGGGTTCGATTCCCGGTCCAGGGCATGGACCTTGGTGGCGGGCACATCCCCAGTGGGGGGCGTGCAGGAGGCAGCTGGTGGATGATTCTCTCTCATCGGTGTTTCTGACTCTCTGTCCCTCTCTCTTCCTCTCTGTAAAAAAATCAATAAAATATATTTTTTAAAAGATATATTTTTAATTATGTTTCGCTGAGAGGAAGGGAGAGGGAGGGAGAGTTAGAAACAACGATGGTCCATCGGCTGCCTCCCGCACGCCCCCCACCTGGGGATGTGCCGGCCACCAAGGGGCATGCCCTTGACCTGGAATCGAACCCGGGACCCTTACGTTCACAGGCTGGTGCTCTATCCGCTGAGCCACACCGGTCAGGGCTAGCTTCAGGAATTTTTTAAAAATATATTTTATTGATATTTTACAGAGAGAAAGGGAGAGAGATAGTTAGAAACATGGATGAAACAGAAACATCGACCAGCTGCCTCCTGCACGCCCCCCCACTGGGGATGTGCCCGCCACCAAGGTCCATGCTCTTGACCAGAATCGAACCTGGGAACTTTCAGTCTGCAGGCCGATGCTCTGTCCACTGAGACAAACGGGTTTCAGCATATATGTTATTGAACTTTTTTACATAGAGGAAGAGAGAGGGATAGAGAACTAGAAACGTCGATGAGAGAGAGAAACATCAACCAGCTGCCTCCTGCACGTCCCCCACTGGGAATGTGCCCGCCACCAAGGTCCGTGCCCTTGACTGGGAATCGAACCCAAGACCTTCTAGTCTGCAGGCCAAGGCTCTATCCACTGAGCCAGTATTTCCCAAACTTTTGACAGAGGTGTACACCCCTTCTATAACGTTCTTAATGCCGAGTACCCCTTGTCAAAAAAAAATGGATCTATTTTAACAACAACCAAAATATATTTGTTTTTTATTTTTTTGATACATGCACAAAATAATAGTAAACGGGAAATTAAATCATTCATCATAAAATATAAATAAAAGTTATGTTATAAGTAACATTTGTCTGCACACCGGACCATCTCATGCCTCCTCATAAGACCGTCTTGACATGACTCGTGAGAACATAGAATTGGGCGCAGCTAAGCACGGGGCAGTGCGTGTCCCCCCCAAACTCCAGTGCCACGTGTACCCCCACTAAACTCCTCCCGTACCCCTGGGGGCACAAATGTCACGCTTTGGGGAAACACTGCTGTGTGATACAAGCCTAGGAGGCATCGCGTGCCACGTCATCACAAGATGGCCACCGCTAGACGGCCAGCAAGGGGAAGGACAACTGTGGGAGGCCGGGCTGGCAAGAAAGGACAGCGGAGGGCAACCGGGCCTGCAGAGGAGGGCAGCGAGGGGCAGGGGAAGGGCGGCTGGGGGCGGATCACGCTGGCAGGGGAGGGCAGTTACGGGCAATCAGGCAGGCAGGGGAGCAGTTAGGGGGCAATCAGGCAGACAGGGGAGCAGTTAGGGGCGATCAGGCAGGCAGGGGGGGCAGTTAGGGGCGATCAGGCAGACAGGGGAGGGCAGTTAGGGGTGATCAGGCTGGCAGGGGAGCAGTTAGGGGCCAATCAGGCAGACAGGGGAGCAGTTAGGGGCGATCAGGCAGGCAGGGGAGCAGTTAGGGGCGATCAGGCAGGCAGGGGGGGCAGTTAGGGGTGATCAGGCTGGCAGGGGAGGGCAGTTAGGGGCATCAGGCAGGCAGGGGAGGACAGTCAGGGGCGATCGGGCAGGCAGAGTGGTTAGGGGCGATCAGGCTGGCAGGGGAGTGGTTAGGGGTGATCAGGCAGACGGGAAGGCAGAGGCGATGAGGAGCCATCGGTCCCGGATTGTGAGAGGGATCGGGCCTACACTGGCAGTCAGATGTCCCCCGAGGGGTCCCAAACTGGAGAGGAGAGGGTGCAGGCCGGGCTGAGAGACACCCTCTCTCTCCTCCTCCCACACTGGTGCATGGATGAGCCGAAACCGGTGTGGCTCAGTGGATAGGGCGTCGGACTGCCTGCGGACAGAAGGGCCCCGGGTTCGATTCCCGGTCAAGGGCACGGACCTTGGTGGCGGGCACATCCCCAGCGGGGGGCGTGCAAGAGGCAGCTGGTGGATGTTTCTCTCTCATCGATGTTTGTAACTCTCTTTCCGTCTTCCTCTCTGTAAAAAAGGGAAAAAAATCAATAAAATATAGTTTAAAAAATACATTAGGCATTTTAAATAAATAGATAGATGACAGATAGATAGATAGATAGATAGATAGTCGGATAAACTATACTAAGTGGCCAGAGGAGGGTGATCTCTGAACGCATCCCCGTCCGGCCGCCCCGTGTCCGTCCTGTAGGATAAAAGGCTCACAGGCACACGGTCCCCTCGACCGGGAGTTCGACCAGCAGGCAGGCCGGCCGGCCGCCCACGTCCCCTCCATCCCCCTGGCCAGGCTGGCCGGACCCCACCCAGGCACGGGTTCATGCACCGGGCCTCTAACATAGATATACACACACCCTGAGTGGCCAGGTGATTATGCGTTCAGAAATTATCCTCATCTGGCCGCTCCGTGTGTGTAATAAATGCCTGTGTATTTCTGGTTCCAAATGGGACAGGTGTGTTACCAAGCATAGGTTTGGAGAAGCATAAGCCGATTGAATTTTAATTGGATCATTTAAACCAAATTATGTATCGATAAAAAACCTTATTTATCATCCGGCCAGTGCGGCTCAATTGAATTTTAATTGGATCATTTTAAACAAATCGTACAACGTTAAAAGCCTAAGTTTTTACCCGGCCAGTGTGGTTCAGTGGTTGAGCATCGACCTAGGAACCCCGGAGGTCAGGGTTCGATTCCCGGTCAAGGGCACAGGCCGGGGTTACGGGCTCAACCCCAAGTAGGGGGCGTGCAGGGGGCAGCCGATCTGTGATTCTCTCTCCTCATGGATGTCTCTCTCTCTCTCTCTCTTTCTCTCTCTCTCTCTCATCTCTCTCCCTCTCTCTCCTCTCTCATCTCTCTCCCTTTCTCTTCTGTCTCTCTCTTCTCTCTCTGTCTCTCTCCTCTCTCTCTCTCTCTCTCTCTCTCTCTTCTCTCATCTCCCTCTCCCTCTGTCTCTGTCTCTCTCTCTCTGTCTCTCTCTCTCTCTCTTTCTCTCTCTCCCTCCCCCCCCTCTTCCTCTCTGAAACCAATAACAATTTTTTTTTTTTACTTAAAAAACACAAACACCTGACTTTTCCCTTGCGAGGGGCCGCCTGCTTTTCGTGCGCAACGAGTGCGTTTTCCCGGTAAAAGAACGTGTGTTTGCTTTTGGGTAAAACCAAACCAGCAAAAGGAGGTGCTTTTGAAAGGAAGCTTTTCATTCTTGTTTTAGTTCGGAGACATGCAAAGCTGCAGGTGCGCCTCAGAGGCGGGAGAACTCTGCCCCTATGAACAGGGGAGGTTGTCTTTGATGTTTTACGGCTCCCAGGTGTTTGCACTGAGCCACACGTGGAGCAAAAACCA
>OZ004723.1:726282-746282 GCA_963924515.1 Vespertilio murinus
ACCCGGGACCCCTCAGTCTGCAGACCGACGCTCCACCACTGAGCCAAACCGGTTTCAGCTTGAAAGGAAGCTTTTCATTCTGGTTTTCATTCCGAGGCATGCAAAGCTGCAGGTGCCCCTCAGAGACGGGAGAACTCTGCCCCTGTGAACAGGGGAGGTTGTCTTTGATGTTTTACGGCTCCCAGGTGTTTGCACTGAGCCACACGTGGAGCAAAAACCCTGAAATGGGAAAAGGAGGAGGAGGAGGGGGGGGAGGGGGAGGAGAGGGGGAGGAGGAAGGAGGAGGAGGAGGAGGAGGAAGAGGAAAGAGAAGGAGGAGGAGGAGAGGAAGGAGGAGGAGGGAGGGTGGAGGAGGAGGAGAAGGAGGAGGAGGAGATGGAGGAGGAGGAGGAAGAGAAAGAGGAAGAGAAGGAGGAGGAGGAGGAAGAGAGAGGAGGAGGAGATGGAGGAGGAGATGGAGGAGGAGGAGAGAAGGAGGAGGAGGAGGAGGAGAGAAGAAGAAGAAGGAGGAGGAGGAGGAGGAGGAGGAGGAGGAGGAGGAGGAGGAGGAGAAGGAGAAGGAGAAGAAGAAGAAGGAGGAGGAGGAGGAGGAGGAGGAGAGAGGAGGAGGAGAAGGAGAAGAAGAAGAAGAAGAAGAAGAAGAAGAAGAAGAAGAAGAAGAAGAAGAAGAAGAAGAAGAAGAAGAAGAAGAAGAAGAAGAAAGCAGATTTGGTGGGGAACAGCGCCACACGCTGGCCATCCGGGCAAAGTGCAAAAAAAGAGGGAATTCTCTGCATTCTCCCTCTGTGATGGCCAGTTTTGGGGGCTCAGCTGTCCTGACCCCGAGGGAGACGGCCACGCAGAAGTCTCCTGTCGGCGTGGTTACAGGGTTACGCTTCGGGCCGGCCTGCTGGCAGCCTCACACACAGGCCCCAGCTTGGAGGGGCGGGGGGCACAGTCCTCTGGGCATAACTGAGCTGGATCTTGTGACTGCTCCCTAGACCAGGGGTGGGCAAACTTTTTGGCTTGAGGGCCACCATGGGTTGTTAAACTGGACCGGAGGGCCAGCACAAAAGCAATCTGACCGTGCTGGACTTTCCTCTTGGGCGGCTGGTGAAGGTGCAGAGGGGAGAGCAAGAGAACCCTCCTCAGCTCTTTTGGCTCCGAGGCCCGGATAGAACAGCCGAACAGGCTGGATCCGGCCCCTGCGGGGCCGTAGTTTGCCCACAGCTGGTCTAGATCCTTCCTGGGGAGCTAGCGGGCTGTGGGAGGGGCAGCAAGTGCTCCCAAAACAAGTGAAACCCACAAGAACATTGTAAACAACCTTGTTTGCCCCCGACCACAAAACAAAGCATCAGCCGAAACCGGTGTGGCTCAGTGGATGGAGCGTCGTCGGCCTGCGGACAGAAGGGTCCCAGGTTTGGTTCCAGGTCAAGGGCATGGACCTACGTGGCGGGCACTTCCCCTAGTGGGGGGGCGTGCAGGAGGCGGCTGATGGATGATTCTCTCTCATCCATGTTTCTGACTCTCTATCCCTCTCTCTACCTCTCTTTAAAAAAAAATCAATAAAATATATTTTTAAAAATTCATTAGGCATTTAAAATAGATAGATAGATAGATAGATAGATAGATAGATAGATAGATAGATGATAGACTATACTGAGTGGCCAGATGATGTTCTCTGGCCCTAAATGGGACAGGTGTGTTACCAAGCATGTGTTTGGAGAAGCATAAGCCAAATTGAATTTTAATTGGATCATTTTAACCAAATTACGTATCGATAAAAAAAAAAAAACAACAACAACCTTATTTTTCACCCGGCCAGTGTGGCTCAGTGGTTGAGCATCAACCTAGGAACCCCAGAGGTTGGGGTTCGATTCCCGGTCAAGGGCACAGGCCCGGGTTACGGGCTCAACCCCAAATAGGGGGCGTGCATGGGGCAGCCGATCCGTGATTCTCTCTGCTCAGGGATGTTTCTCTCTCTCTCTCTCTCTCTCTCCTCTCTCTTTCTTCTCTCTTTCTCTCTCTCTCTCTCCTCTCTCTCCTCTCTCTCTCTCTCTCTCTCTCTCTCTCCCCCCTCTCTCTCCCTCTCTCTCTCTCACTCTCTCTTCCTCTCTGAAACCAATAACAAAAATTTTTTTTTATTTTACTTAAAAAAAAAAAACCCACAACACAAACACCATACTTTTCCCTTGTGAGGGGCCGCCTGCTTTTCGTGCTCAACGAGTGCATTTTCCCGATAAAAGAATGCCTGTTTGCTTTTGGGTAAAACCAAACGGGCAAAGGGTGCTTTTGAAAGGAAGCTTTTCTTTTTTTTTTTTTAAGTATATATTTTATTGATATTTTACAGAGAGGAAGGGAGGGAGATAGAGAGCTAGAAACGTCAATGAGAGAGAAACATCGACCAGCTGCCCCCTGCACACCCCCCACTGGGGATGTGCCCGCAACCAATGCACATGCCCTTGACCGGAATCGAACCCGGGACCCCTCAGTCTGCAGACCGACGCTCCACCACTGAGCCAAACCGGTTTCAGCTTGAAAGGAAGCTTTTCATTCTGGTTTTCGTTCTGAGGCATGCAAAGCTGCAGGTGCCCCTCAGAGACGGGAGAACTCTGCCCCTGTGAACAGGGGAGGTTGTCTTTGATGTTTTACGGCTCCCAGGTGTTTGCACTGAGCCACACGTGGAGCAAAAACCCTGAAATGGGAAAAGGAGGAGGAGGAGGGGGGGGAGGGGGAGGAGAGGGAGGAGGAAGAGAAGGAGGAGGAGGAGGAAGAGAAAGAGGAAGAGAAGGAGGAGGAGGAAGAGAAGGAGGAGGAGGGGATGGAGGAGGAGGAGAAGGAGGAGGAGGAGATGGAGGAGGAGGAGGAGAAGGAGGAGGAGGAGAAGGAGGAGGAGGAGGAGGAGAAGGAGGAGGAGGAGGAGGAGAAGAAGGAGGAGAAGGAGGAGGAGGAGGAGAAGGAGGAGGAGGAGTAAAAGATGAAAAAGAAGAAGAAGAAGAAGAAGAAGAAGAAGAAGAAGGAGGAGGAGGAGGAGGAGGAGGAGGAGGAGGAGGAGGAGGAGAAGAAGAAGAAGGAGGAGGAGAAGGAGGAGAAGGAGGAGGAGGAGAAGGAGGAGGAGGAGGAGGAGGAGTAAAAGATGAAAAAGAAGAAGAAGAAGAAGAGGAAGAAGAAGAAGAAGAAGAAGGAGGAGGAGGAGGAGGAGGAGGAGGAGGAGGAGGAGGAGGAGGGAGGAGGAGGAGGAGGAGGAGGGAGGAGGAGAAGGAGGAGGAGGAGAAGAAGAAGAAGAGGAAGGGGAAGAAGAAGAGAAAGAGGAAGAAGAAGAAGAAGGAGGAGGAGGAGGAAGGAGGAGGAGAAGAAGGAGGAGGAGGAGGAGAAGAAGAAGAAGAAGAAGAAGAAGAAGAAGAAGAAGAAGAAGAAGAAGAAGAAGAAGAAGAAGAAAGCAGATTTGGTGGTAAACAGCGCCACACGCTGGCCATCCGGGCGACGTGCAGGAAAAGAGGGAATTCTCTGTATTCTCCCTCTGTGATCCTTGTCTTGGGGGCTCAGCTGTCCTGACCCGGATGGAGGGAGACGGCCACGCAGAAGTCTCCTGTCGGCGCGGTTACAGGGTTACGCCTCGGGCCGGCCTGCTGGCAGCCTCACACACAGGCCCCAGCTTGGAGGGCACAGCCCTCTGGGCATAACTGAGCCGGATCTTGTGACTGCTCCCTAGACCAGGGGTGGGCAAACTTTTTGACTCGAGGGCCACAATGGGTTCTTACACTGGACCGGAGGGCCGGCACAAAAGCAACCTGACCGTGCTGGCCTCTCATCTTGGGCTGCTGGGGAAGGAGCCGAGGGGAGAGCAAGAGAACCCTCCTCTGCTCTTTCGGCTCCACGGGCCGGACAGAACAGCCGCACGGGCCGGATCCGGCCCCCGAGGGGCCGTAGTTTGCCCACGGCTGTCCTAGATCCTTCCAGGGGAGCTAGCGGGCTGTGGGAGGGGCAGCAAGTGCTCCCAAAACAAGTGAAACCCACAAGAACATTGTAAACTACCTTGTTTGCCCCTGACCACAAAACAAAGCATCAGCCCAAACCAGTGTGGCTCAGTGGATAGAGCGTCGGGTCCCGGATTCGATTCCAGGTCAAGGGCACATCCCCAGGAGGGGCTGTGCATGAGGCAGCTGATGGATGTTCCTCTCTCATCGATGTTTCTCACTCTCTCTCTCTCCCTTCCTCTCTATAAAAAAATCAATAAAATATATATTAAAAAATAATAATAATAAATAAATAAACCATCAGTTTGCCGTCTGGGTCTGTTCTGTGGCCTCGGCCAGGCACAGGAGATCCACCTAGACCAGCCGTGGGCAAACTACGGCTCCGCGGGGGCCGGATCCGGCCTGTGCAGCTGTTCTCTCCGGCCCTCGAGGAGCCGAGAGAGCGGAGGAGGGCTCTCTGGCTCTCCCCTCCGCGCCTTCGCCGGCCGCCCAAGAGGAGAGGCCAGCACGGTCAGGCTGCTTTGGTGCCGGCCCTCCGGTCGGTCCAGTTTAAGAACCCACGGTGGCCCTCGGGTCAACAAGTTTGCCCACCCCTGACCAAGACCTAACGTATTCTCTTTGTCTGTCTTTTCTCCACCCTTCGCCGGCCCTCCCTCAGGCTCGCCAGACCCTCGGCTGGGCTGGCGTGGGACGGTCTCCAGTCCCACGAAGGGGTGGAACTCTGTGAGGTTAAGAGCCGGACGCCTTCCCTTGGGTGACTCTGGGTGATCCAGCAGGTGCGATTCCACCTACATCACCCTTTGTTTATTTCTGTGTGTGTGTTTTTAAATATATTTTATTGATTTCCCACAGAGAGGAAGGGAGAGGCATCGATAGCTAGAAACATGGATGAGAGAGAACCATCCATCCGCCGCCTCCTGCACGCCCCCCACCTGGGGATGTGCCCGCCACCCAGGTCCATGCCCTTGACCGGGGAATCGAACCCGGGACCCTTCGGTCCAGCAGGCCGAGGCTCCATCCACGGAGCCACGCCGGGGTCAGGGCAAAGAGATGGGAGGTAATTTTCAAAGGGGTATTGGGAAGGTCCGAGGGGCCAATCTCTCCTTGTCTCGGGGCCCCTTGCTGTTTGTCAACACAAACTGTCCTAACGCAAGGTGGAGATAATTCACTTCAAAGCGTGGGGTTGGAATTCAGGGCTGGGCAAACTACGGCCCCCGCGGGCCGGATTCAGTGAGTAAAACTATTGAATTAAAAAAAAAAAAACAAACCACCAAATAAAAGACCCTTTTATGGAATGGATGCTTACTTTGAATTTATATGCATTCACACAAACACTCCATCCACGCTTCTGTGCCGCCCCCCCCCCCCCCCGGTCCAGTGGAAGAACCCACGGTGGCCCCCGAGTCAAAAAGTTTGCCCACCCCGGGGTGAGAGACACAGAATCCCGTGGTCAGAGCGGGGAGATGCCTCCGGCTGCTCCGGTGTGTGGCCAGCAGGGGGCAGTGCGGTGCAGGCTAAGGTGCCCCGAGCTGTGGGGCAGCAGGCAGTGGGTCTCAGGCACCCTTTTCAGGTTTGGGGGGATGCCTTCAGCCAGGCCCCACGTCCCACCCACCTTTCGGTGGAACTCTTGCAGTGGCGGCTTGCTGAACCTGGATTTTGTGGCCGGTGCTAGCTGGTTAGGCCTGGTGACTCTTTAAATATATATATATATATAATTGATTTTTTTTTTACAGATAGAAAGGGAGAGGGAGAGAGAGTTAGAAACATGGATGAGAGAGAAGCATCGACCAGCCGCCTCCTGCACGCCCCCCACTGGGGATGTGCCCGCCACCAAGGTCCATGCCCTTGACCGGGAATCGAACCCAGGACCCTTCGGTCCGCAGACCAACACTACCACTGAGCCACACCAGTTAGGGCTCCCATGGAATCTTAAGGGGGGGGGAGATACAGCCAAAACCGGTGTGGCTCCGTGGATAGAGCGTCGGCCTGCGGACCGAAGGGTCCCAGGTTCGATTCCCGGTCAAGGGCACGGACCTTGGTGGCTGGCACATCCCCAGTGGTGTGTGTGTGTGTGTGTGTGTGTGTGCAGGAGGCAGCTGTTCGATCTCTCTCTCTGTCTCTCTCTGTCTCTCTCTCTCATCGATGTTTCTAACTCTCTATCCCTCTCTCTTCCTCTCTGTAAAAAAATCAATTATATATATATATATATATATATATATATATATATATATATATATTTAAAGATTAAAACTTTTTTAATTTACTGATTTGAGAGAGAGAGATGAGGAGGAGGAGGAGGAGGAGGAGGAAGAGAGAGGAGGAGGGAGAGAAGGGGAGCAGGGGGAGGGGAGACAGAAAACCAGTGATTTGCTGTTCCCCGTCCTCATGCATTTGTCAGCTGCGTCTTGCACGTGCCCGCAGCCTCGGTGTACCGGGACCGAGCCTCAACCCACGGAGCCACCTGGCCAGGGCTGCTCTTGCTAATTCCCCTTTGTTAATTTTTAAAAATATATATTTTATTGATTTTTTTTTTTTTTTTTTTACAGAGAGGAAGGGAGAGGGATAGAGAATCAGAAACATCGATGAGAGAGAATCATCCATCAGCTGCCTCCTGCACGCCCCCCACCGGGGATGTGCCCGCCACCAAGGTCCATGCCCTTGACCGGAATCGAACCTGGGATCCTTCTGTCCGCAGACCGACGCTCTATCCACTGAGCCACACCGGTTTCGGCCTTTTGTTCATTTCTGTGCAAAGTGCATGCACGATATGTGGCTGGATTTTCTTTTTTTTTTAAATTGTAGTGCTGATCGCATTGGTTGCAAGCAGGTTCTGGCTCCATCAGCCGTCAGAGGTAATTGTTGCAAAGAGAGAAACGGTGTACCAGGGATTGGCCTCAGCCTGCAATCTTATCAGCTCACAGGGCTCCTTCCTCCTTCCTCCTCCTCCTCCTCCTCCTCCTCCTCCTCCTTCTCCTTCCTCTTTCCTCCCACCTCAGGGGCCCTCAGGCTGGGAAGGATACACCGAAGCTGGCTCCTTTCCTTTGCCACCTAAGAAGGCCCACCCCACCACCTCCTCTCTTTGCAGGAAGAGGAACGGCAGGATGTTCTGATGCACATTTTTTGGGGGGCTGCTTACCCAGCCTAAGGTCTCCCTGAGTTTCCTGGGCCCCCAGGGCCCCCTGAGCCTGTGAAGAAAGCGCAGCAGCACCGGCTGTAAAGCCTGAAGGAGGACACGCTCGCTGATCACAGGGACGTGTGTGCGGGAGGCCGCCTGCCCCGGGCGACTTAGGGTCGATTTAGGGGAGACTCAGGGGCGAGAGAGTGCAAGGCGGCACCCCTAAGTGTCGCTTGGCTTTGCCCAGCAAGCCCGTGCCGTGCAGACCCCCGGGTGTGGGCTGGGATCCGTACCCCTGATCCCGGGTGCCCTTGCCTGGAGGGGAATGCAAGCTCAGGTGTGTGTGTCCCCCCCAACCAGCCCCCCAATATTGCCACCCCGCTGATTGCATGGAAAGATAGAAATTCCAACCCAGGCTTCTGAAGCGGGGTGCCCCTAGCCCTCTCTCGCACAGTCCAGCTGTGTCTGCACAAGCTGTCCACCCGAGGTCCAGGGGCTGCGGGCGGTCCAGCCCTGCAAACACCCCTCATCCGCAAGCGGGGTGATCGGGGGGCCCTACGGGAGAGCAGCTGTATGCGTTGGGGTGAGGCTTTCCCTCGCTTTCCCAGGCTTTACTTACTGATTTTTTAAAAATATACATATATATATTTTTCTTTTTAAAAAAAATATATTTTATTGGTATTTTACAGAGAGGAAGGGAGAGAGATAGAGAGCTAGAAACATCGATGAGAGAGAAGCATCGACCAGCTGCCTCCTGCACACCCCCTACCAGGGATGCGCCCGTCACCAAGGTCCATGCCCTTGACCGGAATCGAACCCGGGACCTTTCAGTCCACAGACCGACGCTCTACCATTGAGCAAATTACATATATATATATATATATATATATATATATATATTTCCCCTATGGATGGCAGGGAGGAAGGGAGAGGGAGGAAGGGAGGGAGGGAGAGAGGGAGAGAGGGAGAGAGAGAGAGAGAGAGAGAGAGAAACATCCGTGATGAGAGAGAATCATAGACCGGCTGCCTCCTGCAGGCCCCACACTGGGGATGGAGCTCGCAACCTTGGCACGTGTCCTTGACCAGGAATGGAACTGGGGACCCTTCAGTCCCAAGGCGGTCGCTCTCTACGCATTGAGCCAAACCGGCCAGGGCTATTTATTGATTATATTTAAAATATATTTTCTATTGGTTTCAGAGAGGGAGGGAGGGAGAGAGAGAGAGAGAGAGAGAGAGAGAGAGACATCAGTGATGAGAGAGAATTACGGATCATCGGCTGCCTCCTGCACGCCCACTTCTAGGGTAATCGCCCCTGCGACCCGGGCATGTGCCCCAGACCAGAATTGAACCCGGGACCCTTCAGGCTGCAGGCCGAGGCTCTGTTCACTGAGCCACACCAGCCAGGGCCCGCTGTCCCACTTTCCATGATTGGCGTCTGGTCACAGCATACAAAGAGACCTGTAAGCCCTGACCGGTGTGGCTCAGTGGACAGAGCGCCGGCCTGCAGACTGAGGGGGTCCCGGGTTCGATTCCAAATCAAGGGTGTGGACCTTGGTTGAGGGCACATCCCCAGTGGGGGGGGGGGGGCGTGCAGGAGGCAGCTGATGGATGCTTCTCTCTCATCCATGTTTCTAACCCTATCCCTCTCCCTTCCTCTCTGTAAAAAAATAAACAAAATATATATTTTTTAAAAAACAACAAAAAAAACCCACACAAAAAACAGAGACCTTGAAACCGTGTTCAGTTTGAAATTTCCAGGCAGCTAATGTCGAGCAAGCCAGGATGCCAGTTTTTTTTGTTGTTGTTGTTATTGTTGCTTTTTTAAAATTTTTATTGATTGCAGAGAGGAAGGGAGTGGGAGAGAGAGACAGAAATATCCGTGATAAGAGAGAATCATGGATGGGCTGCCTCCAGCACGCCCCCTACTGAGGATCCGCCCAGAACCACACGGGAGTGGAACCCAGGACCCTCCAGTCCGCTGGCGGGACCCTCTTATCCACTGGGCCAAACCGGATGTGGCGGGCCAGTTTTATTTAATTTGTGTGTGTGTGTTTATTATTTTTGTTGTTGCTGCGCGGCTACTCGGGAGTGTGCGGTAGCGGCGGGGCCGGGGCTGGCGCTCGGCTCTTAAAGCGGTACCCGGACGCTCTTATCCACTGGGCCAAACCGGATGTGGCGGGACAGTTTTACTATTTTTTTTTTATGTGTGTGTGTTTTGATTTTTTTCCTGCGCCGCTACTCGAGAGTGTGCGGTAGCCGCGGGCCGGGGCTGGCGCTCGGCTCTTAAAGCGGTACCCGGACGCTCTTATCCACTGGGCCAAACCGGATGTGGCGGGCCAGTTTTATTATTTTTTTTTTATGTGTGTGTGTGTGTTTTGATTTTTTTTTTTACCTGCGCCGCTACTCGAGAGTGTGCGGTAGCCGCGGGGCCGGGGCTGGCGCCCGGCTCTTAAAGCGGTACCCGGATGCTCTTATCCACTGGACCAAACCGGATGTGGCGGGACAGTTTTACTATTTTTTTATGTGTGTTTTGATTTTTTTTTTTTTCTGCGCCGCTACTCGAGAGTGTGCGGTAGCCGCGGGGCCGGGGCTCGGCTCTTAAAGCGGTATCCTGACGCTCTTATCCACTGGGCCAAACCGGATGTGGCGGGCCAGTTTTACTATTTTTTTTTATGTGTATGTGTGTTTTGATTTTTTTTTTTTATTCTGCGCCGCTACTCGAGAGTGTGCGGTAACCGCGGGGCCGGGGCCGGCGGCGCCCGGCTCTTAAAGCGGTACCGCCCGGTTATTTACTCTCCAGCCCGGAGTGACCCGGCAGGGCGAAGGGAGCGCGCGTCGGTTGGTCCGCGTGACCCTCCAGGCGGAAAAGAGGCCTCGCCGGCCGCCCGCTGCCGGCGGTGGGGGGCGGGGAAGCACGTGCAAACGCGGGGCCGGGTTGCATCACGGGGCGGCGGCGGGCACCCCGGGTTTTTAGGGCGCCCGGGGAGCCCCCCACCACGTCCTTTATTTGTTTGGGGGGGGACGGGGGGAGCCCCGGTAGATAGGGAGGCCCCATGTGCTCTGCGGGCTCCCAGGCTCGGAGGCGGTGTAAGTGGGGGTTCCTGTGAGTGAGGACCGGGGGTGCAAGCCCGGCCTGCAGGCAGGGTCACAAGTCGGGGACTGGCCAGCCCCCCCCCTTAGGAACACGCCTCGTTGGGGGGCCCCCCTCCCCTCCCCTCCCCCTGCCCACAAACGGCCCAGTGTCCCAGCAAAGAGCAAACGAGGTGACCGGCTGCAGGGCCGGCCCCGCGGGCACCAAAGCGGGGCGCGTGGGGGGCAGTTTGTGGGGAGCACCCCGCATGGGGGACCCCGGGGGCGCAGCGGGCTGGGGAGGGAGGAGGGAGGGGTCCCCGGGGCCGGGCCCATGGCAACCTGAGCCCCGCTGGAAGAATGCCCGCCGCCTGCAGCCTGGGGGTGGGGGTGGGGGTGGGGGTGCAGGCAGGGAGGGAGGGGGAGAAGGTGGGGTTCCCTCCCCCGCCCCCCAGCTGCAGGCCCCCCCACCCCCGCCCCAAGCACTGGTGGGCCTTCCCAGGAGGAGGTTTGTGAGGTCGAGCCCCCCCAACCCCCCCACCTTTGGGGGGGAGGGGAGAGTATTGGGGTGCCCCCCAGCGCAGGGTGCAGGGGTTCCGTGAGGGCGGCCTCTCCTTGGGGGGGGCGGGGGAGGGGCTCCCCCAGGACAGGCCCGGGTCCCCCTCTCCTGTGGGCACCTTGGGGCGGGGGTGGGGGGTCGGTCCCAGGCCTCCCCCACTTTTCCCTCCGGGCAGGGTCCGGGTTCAGAGCAAGCAGGGGGTCCCCTCACCCCGCCTAGAAGAAGTGGGGGGCGGTCAGGGGGGTCAGGGCTGTGCAGGGGCGCAGGGCCCGGGCAGCAGCGGGGAAAGGGGGCCTTGGGGGACCCGGGTTGGGGTTGTGGGTTCCCTCCCAGCTCCCCGGAGGCCCCCGGGGAGGGTCCGGGTTCAGAGCAAACAGGGGGTGCCCTCACCCCGCCTAGAAGAAGTGGGGGGGCGGTCAGGGGGGGCCAGGGCTGTGCAGGGGCGCCGGGAGGGGTGCGCCCCGGAGGCCTTGGGGAGGGTCAGGGTTCAGAGCAAACAGGGGGTGCCCTCACCCCGCCTAGAAGAAGTGGGGGGCGGTCAGGGCTGTGCAGGGGGCGCAGGGAGGGGTGCTCCCCGGAGGCCTTGGGGAGGGTCCGGGTTCAGAGCAAACAGGGGGTGCCTTCGCCCCGCCTAGAAGAAGTGGGGGGCGGTCAGGGGGGGGTCAGGGCTGTGCAGGGACGCGGGGTCCCGGCCGCAGGGGCGCAGGAAGGGGTGCGCCCCGGAGGCCTTGGGGAGGGGCTGCCGGGGGTTTAGGGGGGCCCAGGGTCCCCCTCCCCGCGGGGTCGGGGCTGCCGGGGGTTTGGGGGGCCCGGGGTCCCCCTCCCCGCGGGGTCGGGACTGCCGGGGGTTTGGGGGGGGCCCGGGGTCCCCCTCCCCGCGGGGTCGGGGCTGCCGGGGGTTTGGGGGGGGCCCGGGGTCCCCCTCCCCGCGGGGTCGGGGCTGCCGGGGGTTTGGGGGGGGCCCGGGGTCCCCCTCCAGCGGGGTCGGGGCTGCCGGGGGTTTGGGGGGGGCCCGGGGTCCCCCTCCCCGCGGGGTCGGGGCTGCCGGGGGTTTAGGGGAGCCCGGGGTCCCCCTCCCCGCGGGGTCGGGACTGCCGGGGGTTTAGGGGGGCCCGGGGTCCCCCTCCCCGCGGGGTCGGGGCTGCCGGGGGTTGGGGGGGGGCCCGGGGTCCCCCTCCCCGCGGGGTCGGGGCTGCCGGGGGTTTTGGGGGGCCCTCGGGGGAGTATCGGGGTGCCCTCCGGCCTCCGGGGTCGGCGCCCCGGCTCCCGGGCGGCGGCCGCTCCGCGAGGTCCCCGCCCGCCCGGCCGGCCCCGCCCGCGGCCCCGCCTCCGCCCCGCCCGCCGCCGCCGCCGCCGCCGCCGCCATTCGCCCCGAAACTTTGCAGCGCGCGCCCCTCGGACCCGGGGCCGGCGGCGGCGGGGCGGGGCGGCCGGGGGGGGCGGCGGCGGGGGTCTGGGGGGGCCCTCCTCGGCCGCGGGGCGCGGCGCCCACGGGACCCGGCGCGCGGCGGGGAGGTGAGTGCGGCCCGGCCCGGGGGGCGCGCGGCGCGGGGCGCGGGGCGCGGACTCGGGGGGCGCGTGGCGGGGCCTGGGCGGCCGGGTTGGGGCTCGGGGGGCGGGGCGGGACGGGGTCTGGTCCCCCCAGGCCCCCCTCGGCCCCCCGGAGCCCCCCGGGGCCCCCCGGAGCCCCCCGCGGGCGGACAAAGCCCGGCGGGGCCGCTGCCCCGGGCGCGGCGCGTGGCGCGCGGGGCCCCGGGGGGCGGGGTGTCCTTTGTCCGGGGCGGGAGGCGCCCCAGGGGTTCGGGGAGGCGCCGGCCCGGCCCCCCGGCGCCGCCTCCTCCTCCTCCTCCTCCTCCCCCCCGGGGCCGGGGGGGCCGGGGTTCCCCGTGGGGGGCGGGAGGGGGCGCCCCATTCATCCGCCCGCGCGTCCCGGAGAGGGGGACGGAGGGACCCCCAAACCCCCGGCGGAGCCCCGCGTCGCCCCGGGAAACTGTGCGGGGAGCGGGGAGCCCCCGGGCCGAGCAGGGGGCCGGGCTCGGGGTGACGGGGGTCCGGGCTCGGGGTGACGGGGACCCCCCACGGCCCCGGAGGCTGCGGACCTGTTGCGCGCGCCTGGGGGAGGGGGGCCCCGATCCGGAGCCCGGACCCCGATCCCGGGGGGGGGGGGGGGCTGTCCCCGGGGGAAGCGGGGGTTTTGGGGGGGGGCAGAGTTCAGGGGCGGCGGCCGCGGGGTGCGAGACCACGTGGGGGTGCGGGGGGCCCCCCGGCCCCGTGGCCTCCCCGCCGCGCGCACGGGGTGGGGGGCGGGGAGGTCCCGGGACCGGGCGCTTTTACGCACGTGCGCGCGCGCATTTGGGGCGTCGGGTTTGGGGTTTGGGGTTTGGGGGTGTGTGTGAGCGGTTTTGGGGGGTTTGGCGGGAACCCCGGGGGCTTGGGGGTTCAGGGATAGAATCAGGGATGGAAGTTGAAGCTCCTCCCTGACCCTTTTAGGAAGGAACACGGCCCCCGGGGGTGGGGGGTGGGGATGGGGTTGTGGGTTCCAGATCTCAAGTCCACGGGCGCCCTGGGGGGGGGGGGGAGCCGGGGTGGGGGGGTGGGTGGGTGGGTGTTGTGCTGGGAGGGGTGCATTTTGCCTTGGTTGGGTGGGAGAGGTGATCTCCGCCCTGTCGGTAGTTTTTATTTATTTTTAATTAACTTATTATTTTTTATTTTTTTATTTTTATTGATATTTTTTACAGAGAGGAAGGGAGAGAGATAGAGAGCTAGAAACGTCGATGAGAGAGAAACATTGACCAGCTGCCTCCTGCACACCCCCCACCGGGGATGTGCCCGCAACCAAGGTCCATGCCCCTGACCGGAATCGAACCCGGGACCCTTCAGTCCGCAGACCGACGCTCTACCACTGAGCCAAACCGGTTTCGGCTATTTTTTATTTTTTTAATTGATATTTTACAGAGAGGAAGGGAGAGCTAGAAACATCCGTGAGAGAGAAACATGGACCAGCCGCCTCCTGCACGTCCCACGCACCGGGGATGTGCCCGCCACCCAGGCCCATGCCCTTGACCGGGAATCGAACCCGGGACCCTTCCGTCCGTAGGCTGGCGCTCTGTCCGCTGAGCCACACTGGTGTCGGCTGTCGGTAGTTTTTAAAGAAGAAATAGTAGCCCGGCCCAGGACCCAAGAGTTCACCTGTTGGATTAGAATCAAGGCCACAGGCCCGGGGTTCGGGCTCGATCCCCAGTTGGGGGGGCGTGCAGGAGGCAGCTGGTCCGTGATTGCCTCTCGTCATGGGTGTTTCTATCTCTCTATCCCTTTCCCTTCCTCTCTGAAATCAATATATATATGTGTGTGTGTGTGTGTGTATATATATATATATATATATATATATATATATATGGAGAAATAATGCCCAGCCCGCATGGCTGTGATCCTGGAGGCTATGGTTCGATTCCCGGTCAGGGCACATGACCCGGTGGGGGGCGTGCAGGAGACAGCCCACGCATGGTTCTCTCTTCTCATGGATGTTTCTCCCTCTCCCTCTCTGAAATCAATTTAAAAAAAAGTATGTGTATTTTTATTATTTACTCAAAAATGTATTTTATTGTTTTGTTTTGTTTTACAGAGAGGAAAGGGAGAGGGATAGAGAGTTAGAAACATCGATGAGAGAGAATCATCGATCCGCTGCCTCTTGCACATTCCCCACTGGGGATGTGCCCGCCACCAAGGTCCAGGCCCTTGACCGGAATCGAACCCGGGACCTTCCAGTCTGCAGGCTGGCGCTCTATCCACTGAGCCACACCGGTTTCGGGTGAAGTGAGATTTCAGGATTGGCATCCGTGTACGCACGCATGCATGCATACATGCACACATGTTCTCTGTGTTCCAAATCGGCGTGTAACCGATGGTGGACGCCGGCACGGGCGTAGATTTGTGTCATGCAGGGGTGGGCAAACTTTTTTAACTCGAGGGCCACCGTGGGTCCTTACACTGGACCGGAGGGCGGGCCGGCACCAAAGCAGCCTGACCGTGCTGGCCTCTCCTCCTGGGCGGCCGGCGAAGGCGCGGAGGGGAGAGCCAGAGAGCCCTCCTCCGCTCTCTCTCTCGGCTCCTCGAGGGCCGGACAGAACAGTCGGACGGGCCGGATCCGGCCCCCGAGGGCCGTAGTTTGCCCACGGCTGGTGTAATGGGGAGGTTCGGAGTCGGGTGTTGCAGAAAGCAAGCAGCAGTGGGGGTTGTTTTGATGTCCGGACAGAGAACATGCCGGAACCTCGAAGATGCTGACCGTGTCCGGGCGGTGACGTGGGCATCTGCCGTGGGCTGGGGATGGAGTTGTGTGTGTGCATTCGCCGGCGGCTGCGGACGGACGGAAAGCGAATCCCCGAGTCCGATGCTTAAAATGTCGGGGGCAGAGGTTGGTGGGGCCTGGGTGGTGTGGCTCAGGGGTTGAGCGCTGACCTAGGAACCAGGAGGTCCTGGGTTCGATTCCCAGCTAAGGGCACAGGCCCGGGGTGTGGGCTCCGTCCCCGGTGGGGGGCGTGCAGGAGGCGGCCGGTCCGGATGTTTCTGTCTTCTCTCTTCCCCTCAAATCAATACAAACATACTTTTAAAAAGAATATGTAGGTGTTTTGTTTTGTTTTACAAAACACCCACCTTAGGATCTTTTCCCATTGATTTTTATTTTTTATTTTATTAAAAAAATATATTTTATTGATTTTTTACAGAGGAAGAGAGAGAGATAGAGAGTGAGAAACATTGATGAGAGAGAAACATCCATCAGCTGCCTCCTGCACGCCCCCTACTGGGGATGTGCTTGCCACCAGCGTCCATGCCTTTGACCGGAATCAAACCCGGGACCTTTTAGTCTGCAGGCCGACGCTCTATCCACTGAGCCAAACCAGCTTCGGCCCCATTGATTTTTAGAGAGAGTTGGTGTGGGTTGTGTGAAGGTCTCAGTTTTTTGTGTTTTTTTTTTTTTTATTATTTTTTACAGAGAGGAAGGGACAGGGACAGAGAGTTAGAAACATCGATGATGAGAGAGAGACATCCATCGGCTGCCTCCTGCACGCCCCGCCACCGGGGATGTGCCCGCCACCAAGGTCCATGCCCTTGGCTAGGAATCGAACCCGGGACCCTTCTGTCCGCAGGCCGACGCTCTATCCACTGGGCCACGCCTCCCACAGGCTGCAGTCTCAGACCGAGGGCGTGTGTTACTGCCTGGGTCACCGATTTCCTCTTTCCGTTTCACTCTTATTTTTTTTTTAAATACATTTTTGTTGATTTCAGGGAGGACGGGGAGAAGGAGAGAGACACACTCACCTCGGTGAGGAGAGAGAATCACGGACCGGCCGAAACCGGTTTGGCTCAGTGGGTAGAGCGTCGGTCTGCGGACTGCAAGGTCCCGGGTTCGATTCGGTCGAGGGCATGGACCTTGGTTGCGGGCACATCCCCGGTGGGGGGTGTGCAGGAGGCGGCTGGTCGGTGTTTCTCTCTCATCGACGTTTCTAGCTCTCTATCTCTCTCCCTTCCTCTCTGATAAAATATCAATAATATATATATTTTTTTAAAAAAGAGAGAATCACGGACCGGCTGCCCCCCACCCCCTGCACGCCCCCCACGGCGGGAGAAGCCCACAACCCGGGCCTGTGCCCTTGACCGGGAATCGAACCCGCGACCCCTGGCTCCTGGGGTGGCTGCTCAGCCGCTGAGCCACGGGGAGACGCGGTGGGACTGGTGGGTGCCAGGGCCCTTCGGTCACCCACGGAGGCCGGGCCCGAGGGTGGAACGGAGATGGTGCTGCTGTGGCCGGGGTGGCCCAGTGGACGGATAGAGTGTCGGCCTGCAGGCTGCTGGGCTCTGGTTCTGGTCGAGGGCTCGGGCCTGGTCGGGGCGCGTGCGGGAGGCAACCAATCCATGTCTCTCTCTCTCCCCCCTCCCTTTTCCACTCTCTCTAAAGCTCGATGGAAAAGGACCTTCGGGTGAGGATTAACTTAAAAAAAAACAGAAAAGCCGAAACCGGTTTGGCTCAGTGGTAGAGCGTCAGCCTGCGGACTGAAAGGTCCCGGGTTCGATTCCGGTCAAGGGCATGGACCTTGGCTGTGGGCACATCCCCGGTGGGGGGTGTGTAAGAGGCAGCTGGTCGATGTTTCTCTCTCATCGACATTTCTAGCTCTCTATCTCTCTCCCTTCCTCTCTGTAAAATATCAATAAAATATATATATTAAAAAAAAAAAAAACAGAAAAGAGAATTGGCTGGGGTTAGGGCTGCTCAGGCGGACGGAGGTTTGTGGGTGCCCGGACCGCCGCCTGGGGGTGGGGCGGGCAGGGTCGAGGGGTGCAGGCCTTGCTGGGGGGCGTGAGGGCGTTCCTCGGGAGCTGATGGTGCCGATGGCGGGGGCACGGCCGGATGGATACATGGAAGGCAGTTGCAGGCGCCCGTCCCAGCGTGGCTCCGTGGTTGAGCGTCGACCTGTGAACCAGGAGGTCGTGGGTTCGATTCCTGGCTGCGGGCACAGGCCTGGGTTGTGGGCTCCATCCCCAGAAGGAGGGGGCGTGCGGGAGGAGGCAGCCGGTCCATGATGCTCCCTCTCCTCCTAGATGTTTCTCTCTCCCTGAAATCAGTGAACATACATTTTATTATTTTTTTTAAAAAAAATATTTTATTGATATTTTACAGAGAGGAAGAGAGAGAGATAGAGAGCCAGAAACGTCGATGAGAGAGAAACATCGACCAGCTGCCTCCTGCACACCCGCCACCGGGGATGTGCCCGCCACCAAGGTCCATGCCCTTGACCGGAATCGAACCCGGGACCCCTCAGTCCGCAGGCCGACGCTCTATCCACTGAGCCAAACCGGGTTCGGCTGAACATACATTTTTTAAAAAGAAGGAAAAAAGAAAAAGAACACACTTCTGGTGGGGAAAAAAAAAAAGTGGTTTCTTTTATGTATTGTTAAGATTTGTAGAATGTACGTTGAATTGCTCTCAGAGAGGGAGGGAGGGAGGGAGAGAAACATCGATGGCGAGAAGGAATCGTGGACCCGCTGCCTCCTGCACGCCCCCCACCTGGGGACCGAGCCCGCAAACCGAGGCACGTGCCCTGGGCGGGGAATCGAACCCGGGACCCTTCGGGGTCCGCAGGCCGGCCGGCCGGCCGGCGCTCTACCCACTGAGCCGCCCCGGCCAGTCCGCTCCCCTGCTGACCCAGTGGCAGGGCTGCCAGCACGCGGTGGAGGGGAGCCCGCTGGCCGTCCTGCAGAACCTAAAAATAGCTCATTGAGGAGATGGCCCGGGAGGCTGTGGCCTGGCCTTGTCTCCGGGGCCACGAGGAGGAGGAGGAGGAGGAGGAGGACGAGGAGGAGGCGGGGGCTGGCCTGGCCTTGTCTCCGGGGCCACGAGGAGGAGGAGGAGGAGGAGGAGGAGGAGAAGGAGGAGGAGGAGAAGGAGGCGGAGAAGGAGGAGGAGGAGGAGGAGGAGGAGGAGGCAGGGGCTGGCCTGGCCTTGTCTCCGGGGCCACGAGGAGGAGGAGGAGGCGGAGGAGGGAGCTGGCCTGGCCTTGTCTCCGGGGCCTCCAGGAGGAGGAGGAGGAGGTGAGGGCTGCTGCATCCGCCCCGTGTCCGGTGCTGCTTCTCTGGGGGTTCTCTGCCCACGCCTCGCCCCGCGTGTGACCACAGAGTGGATGTGTCTGCAGGCTGCACCCCGAGGCCGATCCCGGCTTCATGGCGGGAACCGGGGCAGGGAGGGGGGCCTGTAACCCGGGTGGCCGGCTCGATCCCCAGTGTGGGGCGTGCGGGAGGCAGCCAGCCTGTGGTTTTCTCTCATCATGGATGGTTTGTTTGTTTTTTTAATAATATATTGACTTTTTTACAGAGAGGAAGGGAGAGGGAGAGAGAGTCAGAAACATGGATGCGAGAGACACATCTATCCGCTGCCTCCTGCACACCCCCCCCCCCCGCTGGGGATGTGCCTGCCACCCAGGACCGTGCCCTTGACCAGAATCGAACCCGGGACCCTTCCGTCCGCAGGCCGACGCTCTGTCCGCCGAGCCACACCGGGTTTCGGCTCGTCGTGGATGTTTCTGTCTCTCCCTCTCTCCCTTCCTCTCTCTGAAACCAATTTAAAACAAACTTAGCTGTATTAGTGACCAATACGACTAAGAGGGTAATTAATACGCTAATCAGAGCCGGAGACCTTCCGGACGTCCTTCTGGACAAAGCCACCGTGGCGGGGCTGAGGCAGAGGCAGTTAGGGGTGACCAGGCCTGTGGAAGGGGCAGTTGGGGGGTGAGAAGGCCTGCAGGCAGGGTGGTTAGGGGCCAACAGGCAGGCAGGGGAGCGGTTAGGGGCCAACAGGCAGGCAGGGGAGCGGTTAGGGGTGACCAGGCAGGCAGAGTGGTTGGCAGAGTGGTTAGGGGCGATAAGGCAGGCAGGGGAGTGGTTAGGGGCGATCAGGCAGGGGAGTGGTTAGGGGCGATAAGGCAGGCAGGGGAGTGGTTAGGGGCCATCAGGCAGGCAGATGAGCGGTTAGAAGCCAGTGGTCCCGGATTGAGGGAGTCAGTCAGACATTCCCCCCGAGGAGCCCCAGGTTGGAGAGGGTAGAGGCCGGGCTGAGGGGACACCCCCATCCCCCCGTGCACGAATTTTGTGCACCGGGCCTCTGGTTTGGTATCACCTCCCACGTGGGGCGTGCGGGAGGCGGCCGAGCCACGTGTCCCTCTCAGGTCGATGGTTTTCTCCGCCTCTCCCCCTCCCGTCCACTCTCCGACAACCAGTGGGGAAATATCCTCGGGTGAGGGTTAAAGAAGAAGAAAAAAGAGATATTGTGCGGCTGCCAGCGTGTTAGGATTCTCTGTGGGTTAGGCGCTGGCTGGATCATACCTCTCTATGTCCTGTCGGCTCCCGCGACCCCCTCACCTCGTACCAGATTTCCACGGGACGCGCTGCGTCTCGGTCTCTCTGCGTGGAACGTGCTTGGCGCCCCCCTGGGGTGCGTGGGGGGGGGGAGTGGACCGTGTCCGTCACTGTGGCGGCCGGCTCTGCGGGGTCGGGGTGTGGGTGAGCGGCCCACATCTGCCTGCACTGCGCACGCATCTCCGAGGGGACGGAGACACAGAATCGAGCCCTTTCCACCCAAAGTCCGTTTCCCTGTACCTGCCGGGGCGGGTGTGTTTGTTTTTCTTCTGAGTTGGCCGAGAGAGAGAGAGAGAGAGAGAGAGAGAGGAGAGAGATGAGAGAGAGAGAGAGAGAGAGAGAGGCTTTCTCCTGATTTGGCTCATGCTACTGATGCATTTAGTTCTTTTCTTTTCTT
>OZ004723.1:748782-768782 GCA_963924515.1 Vespertilio murinus
CCCCTTAGCTGGTGGCCACCACCGTCCCCCCCTTAGCTGGTGGTCACCGTCCCCCCCTTAGCTGGTGGCCACCACCGTCCCCCCTTAGCTGGTGGCCGCCGCTCCTGTAATGGGCCCGGTGACCCTAAATCCTCCCCCCTCCTCCCCGTCCCGGGCCTGGCCCCGCACGTGTCGGCGGGTGAGCCCCTTCGCCACACGCACGAGGGCGTCTTCTGATCTTTATGGGAACGTCCTCTCCAGCGTTTCTGTCTTTCTTTAAAAAAAAATACCATGTGTTTCTATTGGTTTCCACGAGGACGGGAGAGGGTCGGGGGGGAGAGAGAAGCATCGGTGAGGAGAGAGGATCGGGGGACCGGCCGCCCCCTGCACGCCCCCAGCTGGGGATGGAGCCCGCAGCCCCCTGACCGGAGTCGAACCCTGACCTCCTGGCTCGCAGGTGGGTGCCCCACCTGCCGGGCCCCTGAGCCCGTGGGCGGGGAGGGGCCGTGGGAGGGGACCTGGACTTCCTGTCGGGGCCTCGGGCTGGGGGCCGGGCGGTGCGTCCCCCCCACACAGCCCCCCCCCCCCTGCCGGGGGTCCGAGGGGCTCAGACCCGGGTGGGATGTGTCCCTCGTTCGAGTTTCTGTGTCTGCGAATGGCCACCCTGCGTGGCCAGGCCTCTGGTACGAAACCCGGGCTCGGGGCCGGGCCCTCGTCCGAGCGCTGCACCTGGTGGGCCTCGCTCCCGTGGCCGGGGTTCTAAGGGCGCTGAGTGACCCTGGCCCTGCGGGGAGAGCGCGGCAGCTCTTGGCTGCGGGGGCCGCTCCGGCCGGCCGGGGGCACGCACTTCGGTTGCAGGCCCTGGCCCGGCTGCCTGCAGGATCGGCGTGTCTTCTCTCTCCCATCGATGTCTCTCTCTCTCTCTCTCTCTCTCTCTCTCTCTCTCTCTCTCTCTCTCTCTCTCTCTCTGCCTCTGGCTGGCGCCTCCTGCCGCTGGCCTGGCTCTGCGCCTGCAGGTTGGCGCTGCCTGTGAAACGAGGAGGCGGGGGGGGTGGGTGGGGCAGAGGCAGGGAGGCCAGGGGGGGGGCACAGTGAGGGCTCAGCTTGCTTACACTTGAGGGGCCCCTGTGCTCCCCGCGTCCCGCCTCTGCTTAACGGGGCCCTGGGGTGGTTCGAGTTGTGGCCCCTTGTGAGGGAGACTCCGTGTGTGTGAGTGCCAGGAGGGTGTGTGCATTTGCTGCCTCTCCTGTTTTCTACTTTGCCTATCCACAGACTGTTTTTTGCCCAGTTGCTGTGGTTCCTTTGTTGAGCATCTTCCTGGTGGGGAACACACCTTCCTGTGGGGGAAACACACCTTCCTGTGGGGGAAACTCTTCTTCCTGTTGGAAAAAAAAAATGCACCTTCCTGTGGGGGAAACACATATTCCTGTGGGGGGGAGCCCTTCTTCCTGTGGGGGAAATACAACTTCCTGAGGGGGAAATACAACTTCCTTTGGGGGAAATGCACCTTCCTGTGAGAGAACCTTCTTCCTGTGCGGAAAAGCTTCTTCTTTTGGGAGAAATAAACTATCCTGCGGGATTGGCTTTTTTTTTTCTTTTTTTTTTTTCTTCTCCTGTGGGAGAAACACAACTTCCTATTGGAAGAATCATCTTCCTATAAGGGAAATGTATCTTCCTGTGGGGGAACCCTTCGTCCTGTGGGCGAAATGTACCTTCCTGTGGGTAACCCTGCTTCTTTTGGGGGAAAATTAAACTTGTTTTAGTGGAAATGTACTTTCCGGTGGGAATCCCTTCTTCCTGTGGGGAAACCCTTCTTATTGTGGGAGAAATGCACCTTCCAGTGGGCATCCACTCCTTCCTGTGAGATAAGCCTTCTTTTTGTGGGGTAAGCACAATTTCCTATGGTGGAAGTACAACTTTTTCTGGGGGAAATCCACCTTCCTGTGAGGAACACTTCTTTCCTGTGGGAGAAATGCAATTTCCTGTGAGGGAAATGCAGCTTCCTCTGAAGAACCCTTCTTCCTGTGGGGGACACACACTTTCCCATGGTGGTAATGCACCTTCCTGTGATAAACCCTTCTTCCTGTAGGGGAAATACAATTTCCTGTGAGGGAAATGCAGCTTCCCCTGAGGAATCCTTCTTGCTGTCGGGGGGGGGGGGGGGGGGGTGGGGGGGGGGGGGGGGAAGACACAACTTCCTATTGGGGTAATGCACTTTCCTTTGAGGAACCCTTCTTCCTGTGGGGGAAATACAACTTCCTGTTAAGGAAATGCACCTTCCTGTGTGGAACCCTTCTTCCTGTGGCGGAAATATAACTTCCTGTGAGGGAAATGCAGCCTCCTCTGAGGAACCTATCTTCCTGTGGAGGAAATACAACTTTCTTTGAGGGAAAAGCACCTTCCTGTGGGGAACCCTTCTTCCTGTGCGGAAAAGCTTCTTCGTTGGGAGAAATACACTATCCTGTGGGGATTGGCTTTTTTTTTTTTCTCCCTGTAGGGGAGATACAATTTCTTGTAAGGGGAATGCAGCTTCCTCTAAGGAACCCTTCTTCCTGTGGGGGACACACAACTTCTATTGGGGTAATGCACTTACCTTTGTGGAACCCTTCTTCCTGTGAGGGAAATGCAGCTTCCTCTGAGGCACCCTTCACCTGTGGGGGGGACACAGCTTCCTATCGAGGTAATGCACCTTCCTGTTAGGAACCCTTCTTCCTGTGGGGGAAATACAACTTCCTGTGAGGGAAATGCAGCTTCCTCTGAGGAACCCTTCTTCCTGTGGGGGAAACACACCTTCCTGTGGAGGTAATGCACCTTCCTGTGAGGAACCCTTCTTCCTGTGGGGGAAATACAATTTCCTGTGAGGGAAATGCAGCTTTCTCTGAAGAACCCTTCTTCCTTTGGGGGACACATACCTTCCTATGGGGGTAATGCACCTTCCTTTGAGGAACCTTTCTTCCTGTGGAGGAAATAGAACCTCCTGTGGGGGAAATGCACCTTGCTGTGAGGAACCCATGTTCCGGTGGGGGAAATACAACTTCCTGTGGGGGAAACGCAGCTTCCTGTGTGGAACCGTTCTTCCGGTGGGGGAAACACACCTTCCTGTGGAGGTAATGCATTTTCCTGTGATGGACCCTTCTTCCTGTGGGGAAATACAATTTCCTGTGAGGGAAATGCAGCTTTCTCTGAAGAACCCTTCTTCCTTTGGGGGACACATACCTTCCTACGGGGGTAATGCACCTTCCTTTGAGGAACCTTTCTTCCTGTGGAGGAAGTAGAACCTCCTGTGGGGGAAATGCACCTTGCTGTGAGGAACCCATGTTCCGGTGGGGGAAATACAACTTCCTGTGGGGGAAACGCAGCTTCCTGTGTGGAACCGTTCTTCCGGTGGGGGAAACACACCTTCCTGTGGAGGTAATGCATTTTCCTGTGATGGACCCTTCTTCCTGTGGGGGAAATACAATTTCCTGTGAGGGAAATGCAGCTTTCTCTGAAGAACCCTTCTTCCTTTGGGGGACACATACCTTCCTACGGGGGTAATGCACCTTCCTTTGAGGAACCTTTCTTCCTGTGGAGGAAATAGAACCTCCTGTGGGGGAAATGCACCTTGCTGTGAGGAACCCATGTTCCGGTGGGGGAAATACAACTTCCTGTGGGGGAAACGCAGCTTCCTGTGTGGAACCGTTCTTCCGGTGGGGAAAACACACCTTCCTGTGGAGGTAATGCATTTTCCTGTGATGGACCCTTCTTCCTGTGGTGGAAATACAATTTCCTGTGAGGGAAATGCAGCTTTCTCTGAAGAACCCTTCTTCCTTTGGGGGACACATACCTTCCTACGGGGGTAATGCACCTTCCTTTGAGGAACCTTTCTTCCTGTGGAGGAAATAGAACCTCCTGTGGGGGAAATGCACCTTGCTGTGAGGAACCCATGTTCCGGTGGGGGAAATACAACTTCCTGTGGGGGAAACGCAGCTTCCTGTGTGGAACCGTTCTTCCGGTGGGGGAAACACACCTTCCTGTGGAGGTAATGCATTTTCCTGTGATGGACCCTTCTTCCTGTGGGGGAAATACAATTTCCTGTGAGGGAAATGCAGCTTTCTCTGAAGAACCCTTCTTCCTTTGGGGGACACATACCTTCCTACGGGGGTAATGCACCTTCCTTTGAGGAACCTTTCTTCCTGTGGAGGAAATAGAACCTCCTGTGGGGGAAATGCACCTTGCTGTGAGGAACCCATGTTCCGGTGGGGGAAATACAACTTCCTGTGGGGGAAACGCAGCTTCCTGTGTGGAACCGTTCTTCCGGTGGGGGAAACACACCTTCCTGTGGAGGTAATGCATTTTCCTGTGATGGACCCTTCTTCCTGTGGGGGAAATACAATTTCCTGTGAGGGAAATGCAGCTTTCTCTGAAGAACCCTTCTTCCTTTGGGGGACACATACCTTCCTACGGGGGTAATGCACCTTCCTTTGAGGAACCTTTCTTCCTGTGGAGGAAATAGAACCTCCTGTGGGGGAAATGCACCTTGCTGTGAGGAACCCATGTTCCGGTGGGGGAAATACAACTTCCTGTGGGGGAAACGCAGCTTCCTGTGTGGAACCGTTCTTCCGGTGGGGGAAACACACCTTCCTGTGGAGGTAATGCACTTTCCTGTGATGAACCCTTCTTCCTGTGGGGGAAATACAATTTCCTGTGAGGGAAATGCAGCTTTCTCTGAAGAACCCTTCTTCCTTTGGGGGACACATACCTTCCTACGGGGGTAATGCACCTTCCTTTGAGGAACCTTTCTTCCTGTGGAGGAAATAGAACCTCCTGTGGGGGAAATGCACCTTGCTGTGAGGAACCCATGTTCCGGTGGGGGAAATACAACTTCCTGTGGGGGAAATGCACCTTCCAGTGTGGAACCCTTCTTCCTGTGGGGGAAACACACCTTCCTGTGGCGGTAATACACATTCCTGTCAACAACCCTTCTTACTGTGGGGGAAATATAACTTCCTCTTAGGGAAATGCCGCTTCCTCTGCGGAACCCTTCTTCCTGTGGGGGAAACACACGTTCCTTTGGGGTAATGCACCTTCCTGTGAGGAACCGTTCTTCCTGTGGGGGAAATACATCTTCCTGTGAGGGAAATGCAGCTTCCTCTGAGGAACCCTTCTTCCTGTTGGGGACACATACCTTCTTATGGGGGTAATGCACCTTCCTTTGAGGAACCCTTCTTCCTGTGGAGGAAATAGAACTTCATGTGCGGGAAATGCAGCTTCCTCTGAGGAACCCTTCACCTGTAGGGGACACACAGCTTCCTATCGGGATAATGCACATTCTTGTTAGGAACCCTTCTTCCTGCGGGGGAAATACAACTTCGAGTGAGGAAATGCACCTTCCTGTGATGAAGCCTTTGTCCTGTTGGTGAAATAAAACTTCCTGTGAGGGAAATGCAGCTTCTTCTGAGGACCCTTCATCTGTGGGGGACAGACAGGTTCCTATCGGGGTAATGCACCTTCCTGTGAGGAACCCTTCTTCCTATGGGGGAAATACAACTTCCTGTGAAGGAAATGCACAATCCTGTGATGAACCCTTCTTCCTGTGGGGGAAATATAACTTCCTGTGAGGGAAATGCAGCTTCCTCTGAGGAACCCTTCACCTGTGGGGGACACACAGCTTCCTATCGGGGTAATGCACATTCCTGTTAGGAACCCTTCTTCCTGCGGGGAATATACAACTTCGAGTGAGGAAATGCACCTTCCTGTGAGGAACCCTTCTTCCTGTGGGGGAAATACAATTACCTGTGAGGGAAATGCAGCTTCCTCTGAGGAACACTTCTTCCTGTGGGGGACACATACCTTCCTAAGGGTGTAATGCACCTTCCTTTGAGGAACCCTTGTTCTGGTGGGGGAAATACAATTTCGAGTGAGGGAAATGCAGCTTCCTCTGAGGAACCCTTCACCTGTGGGGGACACACAGCTTCCTATCGGGGTAATGCACATTCCTGTTAGGAACCCTTCTTCCTGCGGGGGATATACAACTTCGAGTGAGGAAATGCACCTTCTTGTGAGGAACCCTTCTTCCTGTGGGGGAAACACACCTTCCTGTGGGGGTAATACACATTCCTGTGATGAACCCTCCTTCTGGTGGGGGAGATACAATTTCTTGTGAGGTGAATGCAGCTTCCTCTGAGGATCCCTTCTTTCCTTGGGGGACACACAACTTCCTATTGGGGTAATGCAGTTTCCTTTGAGGAAACCTTCCTGTGGGCGAAACACAACTTCCTTTGAAGGAAATGCACCTTCCTGTGTGGAACCTTTCTTCCTGTGGGGGAAATATAACTTCCTATGAGGGAAATGCAGCTTCCTCTGAGGAACTCTTCTTCCTGTGGAGGAAATACAACTTTCGTGGCGGGAAAAGCACCTTCCTGTGGGGAACCCTTCTTCCTGTGCGGAAAAGCTTCTTCATTGGGAGAAATACACTATCCTGTGGGGATTGTTTTTTTTTTTTTTTCCTGTGGGAGAAACACAACTTCCTATGGCAAGAATCATCTTCCTATAAGGGAAATGTATCTTCCTGTGGGGGAACTCTTTGTCCTGTGGGCGAAATGTACATTCCTGTGGGTAACCCTGCTTCTTTTGGGGAAAATTAAACTTGTTGTGGGGGAAATGTACTTTCCTGTGGGAATCCATTCTTCCTGTGGGGAAACCCATCTTATTGTGGGAGAAATGCACCTTCCAGTGCCCATCCAATCCTTCCTGTGAGATAAGCCTTCTTTTTGTGTGGTAAACACAATTTCCTATGGTGGAAGTACAACTTTTTGTGGGGGAAATCCACCTTCCTGTGATGACCCCTTCTTGTTGTTGGGGCAGTACAATTTCCTGTGAGGGAAATGCAGCTTCCTCTGAGGAACTCTTCACCTGTGGGGGAAACACACCATCCTGTGGGTGTAATGCACCTTCCTTTGAGGAACCCTTCTCCTGTTGGGGAAATAGAACTTCCTTTGTGGGAAGTGTACCTGAGGAACCCTTGTTTCGGTGGGGGAAATTCAACTTCGTGTGAGGGAAACGCAGCTTCCCGTGTGGAACCCTCTTTCCTGTGGGGGAAACACACCGTCCTGTGAGGAACCCATGTTCCTGTGGGGGAAATACAACTTCCTGTGAAGGAAATGCACCGTCCTGTGATGAACTATTCTTCCTGTGGGGGAAATATAACTTCCTATGAGGGAAATGCAGCTTCCTTTGAGGAACCCTTCTTCCTGCAGGGGAATTAAAACTTTCTGTGATGGAAATGCAGCTTATTGTGAGAAACCCTTCTTCCTGTAGTGGAATGACACCTTCCTATGGAGGTAATACACCTTCTTGTGAGGATCCCTTCTTCCTGTGGGGGAAATACCATTTCCTGTGAGGGAAATGCTTGCTCTGAGGAAACCGTCTTCCTGTGGGGGAAATAGAACTTCCTGTGTGGGAAATGCACCTTCCTGTGATGAACGCTTCTTCCTGTGGGGGCAATTCAAATTCCTATGAGGGAAATGCAGCTTCCTCTGAGGAACCCTTCTTTCTGTGGGGGACACAAAACTTCCTATTGGGGTAATGCACTTTCCTTTGAGGAACCCTTCTTCGTGTGGGGGAATTACAACTTCCTGTGACGGAAATGCCCCATCCTGTGAGGAACCCTTCTTCCTGTGGTGGAAAGACACCTTCCTATGGAGGTAATACACCTTCCTGTGAGGAACCCTTCTTCTTGTGGGGGAAATACAAATTCCTGTTAGGGAAATGCAGCTTCCTCTGAGGAACCCTTCTTCTTCCTGTGGGGGAAACACACTTCCTGTGGTGGTAATGCACCTTCCTGTGATGAACCCTTCTTCTTGTGGGGGCAATTCAATTTCCTGTGAGGGAAATGCAGCTTCCTCTGAGGAACCCTTCACCTATGGGGGAAACATACCTTCCTTTGGGGGTGCTGCAGCTTCCTCTGAGGAACTCTTCACCTGTGGGGAACATACAGGTTCCTATCGGGCTAATGCACCGTCCTGTTAGAAACCCTTCTTCCTGTGGGGGAAATACAACTTCCAGTGAGGGAAATGCACCTTCCTGTGAGGAACCCTTCTTCCTGTGGGGGAAACACACCTTCCTGTGGGTTAATGCATCTTCCTATGAGGAACCCTTGTTCCTGTGTGGGAAATGCACCTTCCTGTGATGAACCCTTCTTCCTGTGAGGAAATATAACTTACTGTGAGGGAAATGCAGCTTCTTTTGAGTATCCCTTCACCTGTGGGGAAAACGCACCTTCCTGTGGGGGTGATGCACCTTCCTGTAATGAACCCTTCTTCCTGTGGGGAAATACAACTTTTTGTGACGGATATGCAGCTTCCTCTGAGGAACCTTTCATCTCTGGGGGACACACAGCTTCCTATCGAGCTAATGCACCTTCCTGTTAGGAACCCTTCTTCCTGTGGGGAAACACACCTTCCTATGCAGGTAATACACCTTCCTGTGACGAACCCTTCTTCCTGTGGGGGAAATATAACTTCCTGTGAGGGAAATGTCGCTTCCTCTGAGGAACCCTTCTTCCTGTGGAGGAAATACAACTTTCGTGGGGGAAAAGCACCGTCCTTTGGGTAACTCTTCTTCCACTGAGGAAAAGAATCTTTTTTGGGAGAAATACACTATCCTGTGGGATTGGCTTTTTTTTTTTTTTTTTTTTTTTTCATGTGGGAGAAACACAAATTCCTAAGGGAAGAATCATCTTCCTATAAGGGAAATGTATCTTCTTTTGGGGGAACCCTTCGTCCTGTGGGGGAACTGCACATTCCTGTGGGGTAACCCTCCTTCTTTAGGGGAAAATTAAACTTGTTGTGGGGGAAATGTGCTTTCTTGTGGGAATCCCTTCTTCCTGTGGGGAAACCCTTCTTATTGTGAGAGAAATGCACCTTAGGTGGGGATCCACTCCTTCCTGTGAGATAAGCCTTCTTTTTGTGGGATAAACACAATTTCCTATGGTGGAGGTACAACTTCTTGTGGGGGAAATGCACCTTTCTGTGAGAAACCCTTCTTCCTATGGGGGAAACACACCTTCCTGTGGGGGTAATACACCTTCCTGTGATGAATCCTTCTTCCTGTGGGGGAAATACATCTTCCTATGGAGGTAATACACCTGCCTGTGAGGATCCCTTCTTACTTTGGGGGAAATATAACTTCCTGTGAGGGGAATTCAGATTCCTCTGAGGAACCCTTCTTCCTGTGGGCGAAATGTACCTTCTGGTGGGTAACCCTGCTCCTTTTGGGGAAAATTAAACTTGTTGTGGGGGAAATGTACTTTTCGTTGGGAATGCCTTCTTCCTGTGGGGAAACCCTTCTTATTGTGGGAGAAATGCACCTTCCAGTGGGCATCCACACCTTCCTGTGAGATAAGCCTTCTTTTTGTGGGGTAACCACAATTTCCTATGGTGGAAGTACAACTTTTTCTGGGGGAAATCCACCTTCCTGTGAGGAACCCTTCTTTCCTGTGAGAGAAATGCAATTTCCTGTGAGGTTATTTCAGCTTCCTCTGAGGAACCCTTCTTCCTGTGGGGGAAATACACTTTCCAATGGTGGTAATGCACCTTCCTGTGATGAACCCTTCTTCCTGTGGGGGATATACAATTTCCTGTGAGGGAAATGCATCTTCCTCTGAGGAACCCTTCTTCCTGGGGGGGGACACAACCTCCCATTGGGGCAATGCACTTTCCTTTGAGGAACCTTTCTTCCTGTGGAGGAAATAGAACTTCCTGTGGGGGAAATGCACCTTCCTGTGATGAACCCTTCTTCCTGTGGGGGAAATACAATTTCCTGATAGGTAAATGCAGCTTTCTCTGAGGAACCCTTCTTCCTTTAGGGGACACATACCTTCCTAATGGGGTAATGCACCTTCCTTTGAGGAACCTTTCTTCCTGTGGAGGAAATAGAACTTCCTGTGGGGGAAATGCACCTTTCTGTGAGGAACCCTTGTTCCGGTGGGGGAAATACAACTTTGTGTGAGGGAAACGCTGCTTCCTGTGTGGAACCCGTCTTCCTATGGGGGAAAAACACCTTCCTGTGGGGGTAATACACATTCCTGTGATGAACCCTTCTTCCTATAGGGGAGATACAATTTCTTGTAAGGGGAATGCAGCTTCCTCTGAGGAACCCTTCTTCCTGTGTGGGACACACAACTTCCTATTGGGGTAATACACTTACCTTTGTGGAACCCTTCTTTCTGTGGGGAAATACAACTTCCTGTGAGGGAAATGCACCTTCCTGTGAGGAACCCTTCTTCCCGTGGGGGAAACACACCTTCCTATGGAGGTAATACACCTTCCTGTGAGGAACCCTACTTCCTGTGGGGGAATTACAACTTCCTGTGAGGGAAATGCAGCTTCCTCTGAAGAACCCTTCTTACTGTGTGGGACACACAACTTCCTATTGGGGTAATACATTACCTTTGTGGAACCCTTCTTCCTGTGGGGGAAATATAACTTCCTGTGAGGGAAATGCACCTTCCTGTTAGGAACCCTTCTTTCTGTGGGGAAATACAACTTCCTGTGAGGGAAATGCACCTTTCTGTGTGGAACCCTTCTTCCCGTGGGGGAAACACACCTTCCTATGGAGGTAATACACCTTCCTGTGAGGAATCCTACTTCCTGTGGGAGAATTACAACTTCCTGTGAGGGAAATGCAGCTTCCTCTGAGGAACCGTTCTTCTGTGGGGAACACATAACTTCCTATGGGTGTAATGCACCTTCCTTTGAGGAACCCTTCTCCTGTTGGGGAAATAGAACTTCCTTTGTGGGAAGTGTACCTGAGGAACCCTTGTTTCGGTGGGGGAAATTCAACTTCGTGTGAGGGAAACGCAGCTTCCCGTGTGGAACCCTCTTTCCTGTGGGGGAAACGCACCTTTCTGTGAGGGAAATGCATCTTCCTCTGAGGAACCCTTCTTTCTTTGGGGGAGATATACCTTCCTATGGGGGTAATGCACCTTCCTTTGAGGAACCCTTCTTCCTCTGGTGGAAATAGAACTTCAGGTGCGGGAAATGCACCTTCCTGTGAGGAACCCTTCTTAATGTGGGGGAAACACACCTTCCTATGGAGGTAATACACCTTCCTGTGAGGAACCCTTCTTCCTGTGGGGGAAATATAACTTCCTGTGAGGGAAATGCCGCTTCCTCTGAGGAACCCTTTTTCCAGTGGTGGAGATACGTGAGGGGAATGCAGCTTCCTCTGAGGAACCCTTCTTCCTGTGGGGGACACATAGCTTCCTAAGGGGGTAATGCACCTTCTTTTGAGGAACCATTCTTCTGGTGGGGGAAATGGAACTTCCTGTGGGGGAAATGCACCTTTCTGTGAGGAACCCTTGTTCCGGTGGGGGAAATACAACTTTGTGTGAGGGAAACGCAGCTTCCTGTGTGGAACCCTTCTTCCTGTGGGGGAAAAACACCTTCCTGTGGGGGTAATACACATTCCTGTGATGAACCCTTCTTCCTGTAGGGGAGATACAATTTCTTGTAAGGGGAATGCAGCTTCCTTTGAGGAACCTTTCTTCCTGTGTGGGACACACCACTTCCTATTGGGGTAATACACTTACCTTTGTGGAACCCTTCTTCCTGTGGGGGAAATATAACTTCCTGTGAGGGAAATGCACCTTCCTCTGAGGAACCCTTCACCTGTGTGGGACACACAGCTTCCTATGGTGCTAATGCACCTTCCTGTGATGTACCCTTCTTCCTGTGGGGGAAGTACAATTTCCTGTGAGGGAAATGCAGCTTCCTCAGAGGAACCCTTCATCCTGTGGTGGACACATACATTCCTATGGGGGTAATGCACCTTCCTGTGAGGAACCCTTCATCCTTTGGGGGAAATACAACTTCCTGTGAGGGAAATGCAGCTTCCTCTGAGCAACCCTTCTTCCAGTGGAAGAAATAGATCTTTCTTTGGGGGAAAGCACTTTGCAGTGGGTAACGCTTCTTCCTGTGGGGGAAATGCAATTTCCTGTTAGGGAAATGCAGCTTCCTCTGAGGAACCCTTCTTCCTGTGGGGATACACACCCTCCTATGGTGGTAATGCACCTTCCTGTGATGAACCTTTCTTCCTGTGGGGGAAATACAATTTCCTGTGAGGGAAATACAGCTTCCTCTGAGGAACCCTTCTTCCTGTTGTGGACACACACATTCCTATGGGGTAATGCACCTTCATATGAGGAACCCTTCTTCCTTTGGTGGAAATACAAGTTCCTGTGAGGGAAATGCAGCTTCCTCTGAGTAACCCTTCTTCCTGTGGAGGAAATAGAACTTTCTTTGGGGGAAAGCACCGTCCTGTGGGTAACCCTTCTTCCTCTCAGGAAAAGCATCTTTTTTGGGAGAAACGCACTATCCTGTGGGGATTGGTGGTTTTTTTGTTTTTGTTTTTTTTTCCTGTGGGAGAAACACAACTTCTTATGTGAAGAATCATCTTCCTATAAGGGAATTGTATCTTCCTTTGGGGGAACCCTTCCTCCTGTGGGGGAAATACACATTCCTGTGGGGTAACCCTGCTTCTTTAGGGAAAAATTAAACTTGTTGTGGGGGAAATGTACTTTCCTGTGGAAATCCCTTCTTCCTGTTGGGAAACCCTTCTTATTGTGGGAGAAATGCACCTTCCAGTGGGCATCCACTCCTTCCTGTGAGATAAGACTTCTTTTTTTGTGGGGTAAACACAATTTCCTATTGTGGAAGTGCAACTTTTTCTGGGGGAAATCCACCTTCCTGTGAGGAACCCTTCTTCCTGTGGGGGACACACACCTTCCTATGGTGCTAATGCACCTTCCTGTGATGAACCCTTCTTCCTGTGGGGGAAATACAATTTCCTGTGAGGGAAATGCACCTTCCTGTGAGGAACCCTTCTTCCCGTGGTGGACACACACATTCCTATGGGGGTAATGCACCTTCCTGTGAGGAACCCTTCTTCCTGTGGGGGAAATACAATTTCCTGTGAGCATAATGCAGCTTCCTGTGAGGAACCCTTCTTCATGTGGGGGACACACACCTTCCTATGGTGCTAATGCACCTTCCTGTGATGAACCCTTCTTCCTGTGGGGGAAATACAATTTCCTGTGAGGGAAATACAGCTTCCTCTGAGGAACCCTTCTTCCTGTGGTGGACACACACATTCCTATGGGGGTAATGCACCTTCCTGTGAGGAATCCTTCTTCCTGTGGGGGCAATACAACTTCATGTGAGGGAAATGCAGCTTCCTCTGAGCCACCCTTCTTCCTGTGGAGGAAATAGAACTTTCTTTGGGGGAAAGCACCTTGCTGTGGGTAACGCTTCTTCCTGTGGGGGAAATATAACTTCCTCTCAGATGAGGACTAATGAGCAAACAAAAGAATACAGTTGGTTTCTTAAAGTGGTTTGCATCTCACACAGATATTGGCAGCGCTGTGTGTCATAGTGGTTCCGCTTATGTACCGATGACGGGGGGGGGTCAGGAATGGCAGAGTGGAAGGTTGGGTTTCTCATTTTAATGTGTTGTTTCTAGGCAGGAGCTCATCGATCTTGCTGTGTTGCAACCCTTGTTCCTGTGGAAGAAATACAACTTTCTTTGGGTGAAAGCACCTTCCTGTGGGTAACGCTCCTTCCAGTGGGGGAAACATAACTTCCTGTGAGGGAAATGCAGCTACCTCTGAGCAACCATTCTTCATGTGGAGGAAATACAACTTTCTTTGGGGGGAAAGCACCTTCCTGTGGGTAACCCTTCTTCCTGTGGGGAAAAGCATCTTCTTTCGGAGAAATACACTATCCTGTGGCGATTCGCTTTTTTTTTTTCCTGTGGGAGAAACACAACTTCCTATGGCGGTAATGCACCTTCCTGTGAGGAACCCTTCTTCCTGGGAGGGAATATAACTAACTTCCTGTGAGGGAAATGCAGCTTCCTCTGAGGAACCCTTCTTCCTGTGGAGGAAATACAACTTTCTTTGGGGGAAAAGCACCTTCTTCTGGGTAACCCTTCTTCCTGTGGAAGAAATACAACTTTCTTTGGGTGAAAGCACCTTCCAGTGATTAACCCTTCTTCCTGTGGGGGAGATACAATTTCCCTTGAGGGAAATGCAGCCTCCTCTGAGGAACCCTTCTTCCTGTGGGGAAAACACACCTTCCTATGGCGTTAATGCAATTTCCTATGAGGAACCCTTTTTCCTCAGGGGGAAACACACCTTCTTGTGGGGGTAATGCACCTTCCTGTGAGGAACCCTTCTTCCTGTGGGGGAAACACAACTTCCTTTGGGGGAACTGCACCTTCCACTGGGGGAAATACTACTTCCTGAGTGGGAAATACAACTTCAAGTGGTGGAAACACATCTTCTTGTGTGTGAACACTTCATCCTATGGGGTAAATACAACTTCCTGTGAGGGAAATGCAGCTTCCTCTGAGGAATCCTTCTTCCTGTGGAGGAAATATAACTGTCTTGGGGGGGGGAGGGGTGGAAGCACCTTCCTGTGGGTAACCCTTCTTCCTGTGGGGAAAAGCATCTTCTTTAGGATATATACACTATCCTTTGGGGGTAGACTTCCTAGGGGGGAAATACAACTTCCTACGGGGGAAGTGAACATTCCTGTGGTGGATCCCTTCTTCCTGTTGGAGGAGATACAACTTCCTGGAGGGCAACGCGTTCCTGTGAAGGAACTCGTCTTCCAATGGGAGACACACACTTTCCTTAGATGTAACCATTCTTCCTGTGGGGAAACGCATATTCTTGTGGGGGAACACTTCTTCCTATGGGTGAAATGCACCTTCCTGTGGGGGAAACAAGCCTTATTGTGGGCAAAATACAACATCCTATGGTGTAAATGACACTTCCTGTGGGGGAACCCTTCTTCCTGTGCGGAAATACAGTTTCCTGTGGGGGAGATACAACTTCCTGTCGGAGAAGTGCACCTTTTTGTGTGGGAAATACAACATCCTGTGGGGGAAAAACTCCTTCCTGTGGGGAACTCTTCTTCCTGTCTGGGAAATGCACCTTCCTGTGCGTGAAACACAACTTGCTGTGGGGGAAATGCACCTTCATGTGAGGAACCCATCTTCCTAGTGAGGAAATACAATTTCCTATGGGGGAAATGAACCTTCGGGGTGGGGGGATACAACTTCCTGTGAGTGAAATGCAGCTTCCTGTGAGGAACCTACCTTCTATGTGAGGAAATACAATCTCCTATGGGGGAAATGAACCTTACTATTGGGGAAATGAACCTTCCTGTGGGGGAAAAGCACCTTCCTGTGGGGAACTCTTCTTCCTGTTGTGGAAACGCAACTTCCTTTTGAGGAATAGAACCTTACTTTTGGGGAAGGCTTCTTTCTGTGGGGGAAACACAACTTCTTGTGGGGGAAGTGTATTTTCCTGTTCTTGAACTCTTTTTCCTGTGGAGAAATACAACTTCCCCTGGGGAAAATGTACCTTCCTGTGGGAATCTCTTTTTCATGTTTGGAAAATACAACTTCCTGAAGGGGAAACACATATTTGTGGGGGCACACTTCTTCCTGTAGGGGAAATACAACTTTCTGTAGGGAAAATGCACCTTCTTTTAGGGGAAACACATATTCCTGTAGGGGGAACACTTCTTCCTATGGGGAAAATGCACCGTCTTGTGGGGAAAACAAACCTTACTTTTGGGGAAATACAACTTCCCGTGGGGAAATGACCTTCCTGTGTGGAACCCGTCTTTGTGTGGGGAAACACACCTTCCTGTGGTGCAAACACACATTCCTGTGTGAGAACTCTTTTTCCTATGGGGGACCATTCTTCCTGTGTTGGAAACACACCTTCCTGTCGGGTAATCCTTTTTCTGTGGGGAAAACACACCTTCCCATTGGGAAAATATAACTTCCTGTGGGGGAAATAAACCTTACTTTAAGGAACCCGTCTTCCTGTGGGGGAAATACCATTTCCTATGGGGGAACACTTATTCATGTGGGTGAACCCTTCTTTCTGTGGGGGAAATACAACTTCTTGTGGGGAAGTGCACCTTCCTGTGGGGGAAATACAGCTTCTGTGGGGGAAACACTTTCCTGTGCGTGAAACACAACTTCCCGTGGGGGAAATGCACCTTCATGTGAGGAACCTGTCTTCCTAGTGAGAAAATACAATTTCCTATGGAGGAAATGAACCTTCCTGTGAGGGAAATGCACCATTTGGGAATTCTTCTTCCTGTGGAGGAAACACACCTTCTTGTGGGGAACCCTTCTTCCTGTGGTTGAAGTGCACCTTCCTGTGGTGGAGCCCTTTTTTCTGTAGGGGAAATACAACTTCCTGTAGGGGAATCACACCATTCTGTGGTGGAAACACACCTTCCTGTTGGAATAAAACACCTTCCTGTGGGGGAACACTTCTTCCTGTGTGGGGAAATACAACTTCCTGTGGGGGAAACACACCTCCCTGTAGGGGAACCCTTCTTGTGGGGGAAATGCAACTTCCTGTGGAGGAAACACTCTTTCCTGTGGGGAAAATGCACTTTCCTGTGGGGGAAACACATATTCCTGTGAGGGAACACTTCTTCCTATGGCAGAAATACAACTTCCTGTGGGCGAAATGAACCTTTTTGTGGGGGAACCCTTCTTCCTGTGGAAGACACTTTCCTGTGATGCAAACATTCTTCCTTTTGGGGGGAAAATAAGTCCTGTGGGGGAACCTTTTTTCCTTTGGAGGAACCCTTCTTCCTGTGGGGGAAATGCACCTTCCTTTGGTGGAAATACAACTTCCTTTGGGGGAAATGCAGCTTCCTGTGGGGGAACCTTTCTTGTGGGGGAAACACACCTTCCTGTTGAGAGAACCCTTCTTCTTGTGGCAGACATGCACTTTCTTGTGGAGAAAAGTTCTTCCTGTGGAGGAACCCTTCTTCCTTTAGGGGAATCTTTTTTCCTATGGGGGAAATACACCTTCCTGTTGGGGGAACCCTTCTTCCTCTGGGGGAAATACCAACTTCCTAAGGTGGAAGTGCACCTGTGGGAAACCCTTCTTGCTATAGGGGAAATACAACTTCCTGTGGGGGAAACAGACTTTCCTCTGGGGGAACCCCTCTTCCTGTGGGGGAAACATATATTCCTGTGGGGGAATGCTCCTTCCTGTGGAGGAAATGAACCTTTTTGTGGGGGAACCCTTCATCCTGTGGGAGACACACTTTCCTGTGGTATAAACATTCTTCCTTTGGGGGAAAATCCACATCCTGTGGGGGAACCCTCCTTCCTTTGGGGGAACCCTTCTTCCTTTGGATGAAATGCAACTTCCTGTGAAATAACCCTTCTTCCTGTAGGGAAACACACCTTTCTGTGGGGGGAATCCTACATCCTGTGGGAGAAACGCACCTTCTTGTAGGGGAACTCTTCTTCCTATGGGTGACTAGCACTTTCCTGTGGTGTAATCATTCTTCCTGTGGGGGAAATACAACTTTTTGTTGAGGAAACACATCTTCCTGTGGGAAAAAACACACATTCCTGTGGGGGAGCCCTTCTTCCTGTGGGGGAAATGCACCTTCCTTTGGTGGAAATACAACTTCCTATGGGGAAAATGCAGCTTCCTATGGGGAACCCTTTTTCCTGTGAGGGAAACACACCTTCCTGTTGGGGAACCCTTCTTCCTCTGGGGCAAATAACTTCCTGAGGTGGAAGTGCACCTTTGTGTGGGGAAACCCTTCTTGCTGTAGGGGAAATACAACTTTCTATGAGTGAAATACACCTTCCTGTAGGGTAAACACATATTTCTGTGGAGAACCCTTCTTCATGTGGGGAAAATGCATCTTCCTGTGGGGGAAAAGCAACTTACTGTGAAAAAAACCTTCTTCCTGTGGGGGAAACACATCTTCCTGTGGGGGAAATGCACTTTCCTTTGGGTAACCCATCTTTCTGTGGTGAAAATAGAACTTCCTTTGGGGGAAACAAACCTTCCTGTGGAGGAAACACATCTTCCTGTGGGATAAACACATTTTCCTGTGGGGGAAATGCAGCTTCCTGTGGGGGAAACCCTTCTTGTGGGGGAAACACACATTCCCATGAGGAACCCTTCTTCCTGTGGGGGACACGCACTTTCCTATGGAGTAAACCTTCTTCTTGTGTAGGAAATAAAACACCTGTGAGGGAACCCTTCTTCCTGTGTGGGAAACATACCTTCCTTCGGGGGGAATACAACTTCCTGTTGGGGAAACACACTTTCCTGTGGGGGAAACACACCTTCCTGTGGGGGATCCCTTCTTCCTGTGGGTGAAACACACCTTCCTGTGGAGGAGCCCTTCTTCCCGTGGGGGAAATACAACTTCCTATTGTGGAAATGCCCCTTCTTATTGGGAAATCTTCCTGTGAGGGAAACACTCCTTCCTATGGGGGAAACACACCTTCCTATGGAGGAAATACAACTCTCTCTGGGGAAATTCACCTTCCTATGGGGGACATGCACTTTCCTGTGGTGTAAATATTCTTCTGTGGAAGGAACACAACATCCTGTTGGGGAACCCTTCTTCCTGTGGGTGAAATGAAACTTCCTGTGGGGAACCCTTCTTCCTGTTGGGAAACCCTTCCTCCTGTGTGGGAAACACACCTTCCTATAGGGGAAATCCAACTTCCTGTGGGGGAAATACAGCTTCCTGTGGGGGAAGCACACCTTTCTGTTTGGGAAACATATTCCTGTGGGTGAACTCTTCTTCCTGTGGGGGAAATACACTTTCCTGTGGGTGAAACACACCATCTTGTGGGGAAAAGCTTCTTCCTTTGGGGTAAATACAACTTCCTGTGGGGGAAATGCACCTTCCTTTGGGGGAACTCTTCTTTTGTGGGAAACATAACTTCTGATGGGTGAACCCTTCTTCCTGTGGGGGACATGCACTTTCCTGTGGAATAAATATTCTTTCTGTGGAGGAAACAACATCCTGTAGTGGAACCCTTCTGTTGGGGGGACCCTTCTTTCTGTGGGGGAAATGCTACTTCCAGTGGGGGAACCTTTCTTCATGTAGGGGAAACACACCTTCCTGTGGGGAAGCCCATCTTCCAGCTCTATGGGGCCCCGGGTGGGAAAGTATGCTGCAGGGACAGGCCTGGCCCTTGTGCTCCCTCCAAGGGGTCGCCCACAGCCTGGTGCAGGGGTGGCTTCGGCAGGTTTCCCCCTGCCCCAACTGTGGCCACATGCTCTCTCTTTAGGTTCCCCATGTCTGCGGGCCTGTGTCCGTGTGCACTCGCCTTAACGTTCCCGTGTGTGACGCGTGCTCCCAGGTGTTAAAGGGAGCGATTATTTTTGTGTCGTCGGCACACTTACATTCCCTTCATTGAAGTTCTGTCATCTTCAGATTTCCAGCTTCCAGTGTCTACAACAGTTCTCATTGTGCCTATGTGATACTTTCATCAATAAAGGCTTTACAAACTAAGAAATGAAGTAAATATGTAAATGGGACAATATAGACTATATTCTTGGCTAAAGTACCAAAACAAAAAAACAAAACAAGTCAGTAAGGAAAAACATTCTCAGATGAGGACTAATGAGCAAACAAAAGAATACAGTTGGTTTCTTAAAGTGGTTTGCATCTCACACAGATATTGGCTGCGCTGTGTGTCGTAGTGGTTCCGCTTATGTACTGATGACGGGGGGTGGGGGGTCTGGAATGGCAGAGTGGAAGGTCGGGCTTCTCATTTTAATGTGTTGTTTCTAGCCAGGAGCTCATCGATCTTGCTGTGTTGCATAACCAGGAGAATCATTAACCCAGGCCCCGTCTCCCACTCTTTTGGCGTTTATGGAACATAGAGGATGTTAATTGCACTTAACGAGTTGAACAACATATATGAAAGATAACCCTCCACTCCATGACTCTAATGTGTGAGTTGCCATCTGTTTTTGGACCAAAGAAGAAGAATTCGATTCTAAAGCTTTCTTTACGTGTGAGCAGCTCGGAATAAGAACTGTTTCTCTATTAATCCCTTACTGAAGTATTATGGGTTTCTATGCCGCCCTTTTCAAGCAGTTGGGGTTCACTGTTTGACATCTCCTCATATTTGGACACTTTGGGGTAGTTAGCAGTTTCACCGTAAGGCTG